>JAQFXX010000125.1:0-10744 GCA_034693985.1 Nemasoma varicorne
TCTTTTTGGGATATCTCGTCCTAGCTTTCCCATGCCACATTTCTTCAAAAGCTAACTTTAAAATACCTACATGTAGTCTTCAGCCTTTGTCAGATTAACTTTTTCTGCTGAAGAACTTTATAAATATTGTTTGAATTCACAATCTTTATATTGAAAGTATTGGTTTGCTTAACACTTAAAATGCCTATAGTATTATTGTTTACATTTAAGTTTTCAACTTGTTACAGAAGCAAGTTGTCCAGCAACTTCGAATGGATCTCGAAGTTAAGCAACAACATTCTACGGTTCTTACAAAAAGTATATCTTCACAGAGTTTACCAAATCATACTCAGCCAATCATCAGATCATCGCCACAGGTAATCAAATTTAAATCATTTGTTGAAAGGAGTGACCATAAAAATCATTGATGCTTTATGCTTCCACCAATTTTAAACACATGCACTTTTAAGCAACATGACCTGTTTGCCAACTTGGAAACTCATATTTATGATAATTTATGATAATACAGTCAACATTCTAGACAATTGTTGTGGGATACCTCCAAAAAAACTGTCGATATCACTTTTTCTCTGAACGGGTGGGTAGAGTTTCCTGATACAATTGTCTGCTCCAAAAGTTTACCTGTGTTTGTTAATCGACTGAAATCATACGATTTTAGAAATATAGTTGACATGGTCATTGCCTAGTATGCTTTGGTTCCTTGTAAGTGGCCCACGGGCCCATTGCGTGTACAATTTCCAGAAATCTTTTTATTTGGAATAAACTTTTTATTATTATTATTATTATTATTATTATTATTATTATAATTGACCATACATTGTTTATATTCTTACAGGTCATACCTTTGTCATTGACAACCAAGCATGTTGATATTCGTCCATCAAAGAGTATAACTGTGCCATCCTCAATACATCTTCCAAGCAAAGTGCTTCTATCTCCTGCATTAACAAATTCAAAATGTATAGAGCCAAACCGGACTCCTCTCGCCCCTGTAGGTGCTTCAATTTCTGTGAATTCAAAAAATGGGACAGTCACTTTACAGACTGCAGATTCTTCATCTGACAGTACAACTATTGCGCCACCAATACGTGTCCCACAGTATCCTCCTCCACACAGTCGTCCTCCACCACTTCTTCATCTTAATCATCAAAAACTGATTTCATCTCCTTACACTCAAAATGCACAAATCAGTCCACTCTCATTGCCTCCAAGTTCACCTCTGGGCGATTCCAAATCGCCGCTGTTGTCATCAAGTGTTTCCTCGCCAAAACTGTTGTCAGAAGAGTTTGCTAGTGATGATGTCAAGTCAAAACCACTGGATGATGCATCAATGGTATGTACATTATTGCTTCATTTATTAGTTCTTATGTCCCAAAGTAAACAAATTAATTGATTCTTGGGAGATGCCCCCAAAAAAGTCATGCAAGCAATTTTTATTTAAACTTTTTATTTAGGTGGAAAAAAGCATGTGAGCAATGGTATTTTTTATTTTGCTTATATATTTTTCTTTTAAAACTTTGATAACCACAACAACACAACAAAGTGGTTTTCTTTTTTCGGTTTGTGGCAACTTTTTTCTTACAATGAAGTGGTCTCACTAAGCAGAGGGCTCCGTGAGCTAGTGAGGCTTGTTTACGTATAAGATACAAACCCGGAGTTTTGAGCGGATAAAAATGGACGAGGGGGTTGCCCTCGTGCGTTTTTATAACCGCTCAAAACCTCCGGGGCTGTATCTGATATAAAGCTTGAAGGAGCTTCTTTGGCATGCTAAATTACGGTTTATTCGAGGAATTTAGTTTGCCAAAGATGGGAGGAGTGCTTTACCTATTGTATACAAAATATACATGGTATAACACGTACTTAAGTAAAATATAGAGTCAACTTTCAGAAGAAATGTGTAAAGGGTGCCATTAATATAGCCTTTTAATGGCATGAGATTTCATCATATTTTTTATGATATGATGAATAAAAATAAAAAAAATTCCGTTTACTGTTGTGTGAAGATTGAAAAATTGTAAAACTTGTCCCCTAAACTACTTTCAGAAAACTACATTTATGAAAGCAATAGGACTAATAACGCACGACATGTTGACTGGTAAGTGTTTATGTTAAAGTTTGAGATTTCCATAAATGAATTGAGATTAAATACTTAAAATAACTGTTTGTTTTACAGAACTACAGAGTCGGAGATCAGAAAGGAAGAGACGCACAACTGCAAATCCACAGTTTAGTTATGGTAACTGGGAGCACCATGAGGTATGTGTTAAACACTTTTCCAGGCATATTCCATACAAATACCTGTACCTACAGTAATGTGGAAGTTTTAAATAATATAGTGTTTACATATTTATTTTTTTAATTTAGAAAAAATGTAATAGAAGCAATTACCTCTCTGGTACCTTACCGTGCGGTTTTAAAAGACCTAGAGGTATTTAGCTTTTACATATCTTGTACATACGGTATATTCGTTATGTCAATCTCCAAGAGGTGGCAAAACAATCATCTAGATTTCCTCCTCTCTAATGTTCTTCCCGTCTTTCATTGGTTGAAAGTTAAAACTAAATTGGAGCAGTAGGATTTAAAACTTTTTCTCTCCTGTTAAATATAATGGGCCAAATATTTATTTGACAATCGCTTAAATATATTCTTTCCTGCTTATCAATAATTCAATGCTCATTTTTTAGCAGTTAAATTATCCTGTAATAAAAATCCTGTGCTTTAAAAATGACACTGGGCTGTTCTTTCTCATCTTATCTCAAGGTCGGCCTAGAACAGGTTCCACAACCCCGAATGGAAGTCGACCCACATCTCCAGAAGATAATCTCGAAAATGGTTCTATTCTTGGATTTCCAGGAATTCAAGTACTTCAAAATGGTATTATAATGGTGTGTATGAATTACTTTGTAAGGCATTTCATGTTGGCCAAGTCTTATCTCTAGTGAATATCTTAAAATTGGGTAATGGCGGTCTAGTACCTTGTAGAAATCAGCCACGACTATCACCCGTTTATCCTACTGTCCCCACACTTATCTGTTTAGCCTTTCCTCTCCTGCTGCATGCCTTTAAAACATGGATTGGCGCCTGAAATAATGCCTCAGCTGCTACTTGCATTATAAAAGAAACAAAGCAATCAACTGTACAATTGGCTTGAAACAAAAATCCTGATTTAATAGTGTCACAACTGATCTTGAAACTTATTGCAGACGGACAGCAAAGTGTGCATAGTTTGCCAAGAAAATGGTGACCTGTTAAGTTGTGAAGTTTGCTTGCTAAGCTACCATCAAAACTGTTTGAATTTGGAAACTCCAAAGAAGGAAGTTACATCTAGTCATTGGATATGTCCGAAGTGTCTTGTAAGAGCAGTTATGAGTATTATTCGGCAACTAAGATTTCGTTTCTCTCTTTTTTGTTTTGGTATTTTTAACCGGGAAGGGATTTTTTCAGAGTGGAGACTTAAAGAGCCAGCATTTGCCTCGGTCACTGGCTATTGTCCACGGCTATATAATGCACAAAACTGGTATTTGTATATTTCATTTTCTGTGAAGAATTTTAGGTGGCATGTGCTGACATGTGACTTCATTTTGGACATTTTTTTCTCTTCTTAGCCAAAGAAGAAGAGAAGAGGAAGTTGTTGAAGCGTAGCATTGAACTGAAAGTTGAAAAGAATCACTTGGAGAGAAAGGCGAAACAATTGACTGAATCTTTGTCGGTAAGATTTTCTAAATCCATTTAGCATGAATGTCTTGAAGCTGAAGTGGGTACAAAATCATTTCATTTGATAATCGAATATGAATACTGCAATCAGGGTTGCCACCCACCTGCAAGGTCAAGCAAATGCCTAATAGTCAGGCAAATTAGGGGAAAGTTAGGCAAATCTGACAACCTTTAATGAACTAGTCATTATTTGATAATTTTGATAATCAGCCGTTTTGTGGGTAGTGTTCTACTTTTTAATAGCTCTGTTTTAATTTTTCCATTTATTTTTTGTAAAGAGCTAGCTCTGAACTCAAGGTTTTCAAAAAAATGTTAATTTTTTATTGAGTAAAACATTGTTTTGGAAACCAATTAGTACTGATATTTTAGATGGCAATGTACTGCCATGTAGGGTCATTTTACATTGCCATGTAGTGGTGAATAAATCATGTTTGTGTTTTATATCTCAACAAGAATCTCCAATAAAATAATTTGCACGATGAAATTGTTCAGAAAATTGTTGATAAAATGTTCAGACATGGTCAGGCAAAAAAATAAAGGAAAGAAAGGACAGGATGGTTAAGAAAAAGAAAAACAAAAATGGTGGCAACCCTTCACAACCCACTAGGTGAATTCAGTGTCTGATCTGAGGCATTGCTTGATATTCCTTTCACAGTCACAAGCTCAGAGACGATCTAATCTGACATCAAATACCAAAGAAATGCTCCAATCTATAGAACAGTTGAAATTACTTGTTACAACCTTGCAGACATCATGAGGTTGTCTTTATCTGTGAGTATTCTTCCAGAAAAAATTTTCGCTTCTTGTTATACCAATCTAAAATTCTTACCGAAATCTTTTTGCGCAGAATAATAACAATAAATCTTAGCGCAGTCCCAATGTGATGTTTGATGACAGTGGACATTCTTCCCTTAATGTGCTCAAATGGGTTTGGACTGAGTGATGCCATTAGCTATCTTACTTAATATGGTAATCATTTAGGACAAGGTAGGACACTGGATTATCAAAACTGAGGAAATTATCCACATTTCTTCGTTAAACACTAATCGTATGCAATTCCAGTGTAATGTCCAAACATTTTTCCCACATATCGTTGCGGATACGACTGGTCTATTAAGCTCTTCCATTTGCTTTAACGACCAATGCCATTAGTTATCCCATGTATTTTTTCCAAGGACAATATTTTAATAATCATGGGATTTTGTCCAGCTTCCTTTTTTGGCTGTCCGTTAAAATCTTTTTGTTTGTTTGTTCTTTCATTGTAATTGCAGTTTGGTAGTTTTATAATGCTTGTATACATGAAGTATTTATTAAGTGAAGGTGCAAGTTTGCATAGAATAATTGTAAAAGGCAACATATTTGCTGTTTGGCAGTTAAATAACAAGTTTTTGCAAAAAAATTTAACCTATTTTAGGGTGGTTTTCAACTTCATTAATGTATAATATAATTAATTTATTTCTGACAATTTCCGCTTCTGACTTAATGTCAGTGGTAGTTTATTTTTATGACATATTTGAGGAAACTATTTTGTTTTATCCAGGTTTAAAATTGCCAATGATGATAGATGCTGCATTTCTCAGAACTCACATTTAAAGTTGGTTTTGATTCTTTTACGGATTACCCTGCCAACAATTTAAACTCGGGTGAATTCTGCTGATATTACCTTTCATGCACAGTTTTAAGCTGGCCGGTATAGTCGATTCCACATTGAGATGACCAGCATTCGATCTGTCACATGCCCGAATTCCATGTTCTTATTGGTCCAAAGAAATGCACATGTGAATTAAAAAAATTAACTAGTTAAAATTCGAATTTAATTCCATTTTATTTCTCACATGCTCGTCATCTCAATATGCAGTGGACTTAAGATTGGCTATTTTCTAGACCTTTAATCACATTTGTGACAATGCAGCTGAGGCCAGAATCTAGAATTAATCTAATCACATGCTGCAGCATACAATTTACAGAAATGTCTGCAAAAGAGGTATAAAACTGTTAGGTTGTGTATTTAATATCAAAAGGGACTGCAGTGAATTTTTGAGAAAGTAAAATATAAACCACTAGCTTGTAGCTCATCACACATTTGATGTTAAAAGATTTGACTCAAAAGTGAGTGAGTGAATCCTGGCTTTTTATTATTGTAGATGAAAAATGCAACATTCAAATTTAGTTGATATTTATTTCCTTTTTTTAAATTTAGAAACATTAACTAAACTTTTCTAGTTTCCGACGTCAGGATGGAGTGTTACGCTGTTAAATATGTTAACTGGTTGCTTTACAATTTAAAAATATTGACCGTTAAAAAAAATCGGAACGGTTAATCGGATTGGATAAAACCTAAAATTACTTTGTTTCAGTATGTATTCAATAATTATATGACTACCAATCCTTTTTTAAACTAGCCTTTAATGCATCCATTACAACGCTCCATCCTTTTTTGCACATATGACATGTGCTGCAGACCAGTGAAAACAGAACAATGGACAGAAAAGCCAATTTCATCTGTCAGAGCTTATCTCCAAATCAGTAAATTTATTTTTTAAAATCCAAAGATTTTATATTAAATTTATAAATGTATATAATCATTAAAATATAAAATGATCATCTTATTTTAGCCAAACAAATTCTTCATTTCCTCAAAAATGTCTGGTTTCTAACTTTTTTTAAATCCTTATTTGCAAGCAGATGGTGCTTGGCTTCCACTTAAGCACAACCTTGTATGTTCAAGATATTCCCATGTAGTAGATTTGGCATAAAGTAGTATATGGAAATCAGACGTCATATAATTATTGAGTCGAAGGTTGTAGCAAACCAGGTTTTACGATGTGTTGGATAACTAATCTGTCAGATAAATAGGAGAATGTTGTCGCAAAGTACATCTGATAAACCATTAAAGCAAAAAAATTCACTACATTTCCTTATTTATCTAGCAGATTGTTATCTAACACTTATTTAGATATTGTAATACTGAGTCTTAGAAGATAACCTCAAATAATGTTAAAATAATGTGTAATTTAATTTGAGAGCTTTTCTTTTTATTAAAGACTGCACTAACAAAAGTTATAAAAAATATGTTAATGGTCTTGGTGTTAAATTTTAAATTTCCAATTTTAACATGTGGCATTGAGGAACATTTTCCATGCTGATGTCACCTACTGTTACAATTACTATTAATTTCTTGAAAATTTAATTTTGCATTTTTCATCTGCTTTCTCAGCTTTAAATGTGTGTCCTCCTGCCCCTTTTAATATACCAAGTACATGTTTTACTATCAATGGTAAGATGTCACAATTATTCGAAAATCTGTGCCAGATTTGAGCTGAAGAATTGTTTTAGGCAGTATAATTTATTAAATGCCATTTTATATTTTAAATAATAATTTGCATTTAATTAATTGTCTAGCTACTGACTAAACGAATAATTAAGGTGGTCGCATAGTTTTTAATTTTGGAATTTTTTTGTATTGTCTGCTATTTTCTGTTATGACCAGCAAATTACAAACATTTTTGCAAAAGGTTTAAAAGTGAGGTTTATACATTTTCTATAAAGAAGTTGGTGATGTCTGAATTTATATTGCAAGTAATTGTGAGTAAAAGGATATTAGCTAAATATGTCTATTTGCAATATTGAAGAATGTAAGAAGTGGTTTCATGGAAGAGGGAACAATAATTAAACAGTTTTTTATATAAGAAAATATTAAATCAAGTCATTGGAAGCATATGGAAGTATACATTATTTCAATAGCCCTGTTCTACTAAAATCCTAGCTATTATCATATTGTGAAGGAAATTGTGTATTTGTGTCCTACCAAATCATGTGCCATGCGGAAAAATTGTTAATGATATTTTCATGTGGTGGTTGGTTGGACTAATTACCTTTAAGAAAAGTGTCATTGTCTGTGACTTGTGTGCACACACACTTAAATCATATTTTTTAGCTGTGACTTGTCCTTCAGGGTGTCTACCAAGACCTTAGAAGTCCTAAATTGAAAAATAAGTCCTAAAATTCCTACAATTGTCCTGAAAAGAATGAAAGAGTCCTAACAAAATTCTGCAGTTTTTATGTATTGGTACTGATTTAAGACCCAGAGATTTTAGAATTCCCTTTGGTAGGAAAAAATGTTATGTTGAAAGCTAAAATCAAGTTGCAGCATTAACTGTTGTAATTGCTATTTTTAAAAACGTTAAAGGGGAATTAAGACCCACATGAAATCCACATGATAGGCTGTATTTAAAATATATACTTATTATTTATTAAATTACACGTGCTAACCTATTAAGAAAGGTCTTATAAGAAAGATATTAAAGAAAATCATCCCCGTTTACCTCAAATAACAGACGCGTCATTTTGATTTTTGCTCCATTCAATTTGTATATACAGTATGACGTCACACTGTCATGTCATTGACAGCGCAGCAGATAAAAATCAAGATGGTGACACGCAGTCAGTTGTAAGTGCGCATATAAAATGATTGATTTTAGTAATTATCGCCATTGCTAGGTAAAAATAGGATTTTTGTTTTCTCATACTAACAATATAGATTTAATTTCTGCAGCGATGATTTTATGTGGGTCTTCCTCTTTAACAAAAAGTGATTTGTAAACTGAACTGTGTTGTGGAAATAAGTTAAATGAAAGTTGTGTCAAAATACATGCAAATTTACTGTAGTTTCTTGATTAGGCTGAAGAGTCCTAAAAAGTCGTAATTTTTTTATTAGGGAATGTTGGTAGACACCCTAGCTGGTACTGTATCATAAGACAAATAGACTTTATCCCCAAGTTGCATTCTGCACACCATCACTCGATCTCTTCTCTAAATTTCAGATCGCGGTTGAGCTAATGTAGCTCATCCAGTCTTCAATTTCGCTAACTCCAAGTAGTTTTTTTTATGGACTGTGAGAGTTCATTACAGGTCATTAACATAGAAGTAGCACTGAATTCGCTCTGAATTACCTGCCCCATTCCATACTACAATAACAGCACAGATTGCAGGGATAGAATTTGTAGTTCATTCTTTGTGTAGTGCTTGCAATGGAATGATGTTGCCATGAATCCTATTTTTCCCCATCTATTTGGACACTTCCCTAAGCGCAGTGCCATTCTGTGGGGCGACCAGAGATCCTTGTAGGATATGCAGTATAATCCTGGGATTTCCCTATTTCTCCCAAATATGTTTAGTGATGTTTTTAAGACACGAAGATCCTCGAAAATGGATGTCCCATGGGTACATCCATGATCCTTTTCAAGGGTTATAAGGACATCCATAGGACAATCCTGGGACTCTTATAGGATGTTAAATGTAGATATTTTTTTAGAAAATAATAGATCTGTTCATGAGATCAAAATTTTTTTATTAGTTTGGCTAAAATTATCCTTATATACCTAAATATAAACAATGTGATTTTAATACGATATTAATTAGGATGTCCCAACAACAAACAACATGAAAAGAGCAAGAAACAAGATTCATTGTGACTGTTGGCAATCGATCGATACATGCTGTGCATAGTTCTCACAAAGCAAATTCGTGTACGTTGGTTTTACGTTTGGAATGTCTCGGGTGAAAACTTACTGTTATGGTTAAATTCTAAGTGATTCGGTGTTAAATGAACTAGCTATTATAGGCATTAAGATACGTGTCTGGAGCAAATGCCAGCTATTAGGGCCAGAGAAAAGGCTAACGTCAAAACAGCCATTACAGTAAATACGAAAGTGATCAAGCAAAATGTATACAAGTATAAAGTTTTATCACAGTAATTGTGATAACTCATCGGTTGATTTTCAAACTCTGGTATAAATGCTCCATATACCCATGTGCATCCTGATTATATATATATAAAAAAACATCCGCTTTAATTTAGCCAAATATGCAACGAGCTTGAATATTTGTAGATGACTTACCGACAATGTACCAAGAAAATGCCAAACCTTTCATGAAATTAGCAAAGGCCCATAGCAATCGATTGGGATGTTCTTCGTCTTTTTCATCTGACTTTGCCAAGCAATTGTCAAAGAAGTTGATCGCAATGTTGATAATAGCAAGACTTCCAGCAACGATTAAAAATATTGGAATATATGGTTCCTTTGGACACTTGTTGATGAAGAGGGAACCTTCAATTTCAAAGAAATCAGTCAACCCTAAATTCCATTGTTTTAGATATGTACTATATTATGATTTCTTCGTAATGTACAGTATAAAATAACTTGCCTATACATATTGTAACTGATGATATAATAAGACAACTCCATATTGCAAATGACCTGCACACTGTTTGGATATAAAGAGTACAGAAATCCAACTAAGAATTCTTAGTCTCTAATCGATAAGTATCGACAAGTATAAAGTATTAAATGTATGAGTATTAAATTTATTTAAATCGTCCAACATTGTATTATCTAATCCAATTTCGATTTTCTGAGTTTTAGTTGAAAACTTAAATGGATCCTTCCATGGAACTTTCTCCGTCCATACTACATGAAACTCTGGCTTTTTTGTATTTAATAGATATATATATAGTATGTTCAAGAAATATTTTAATTTATGCTAAGGTCCGTGCAATGCAGAACTAAGGGACTTTCCAAGGTTGCTAGCATTGCCATGCACACTGCCTATTTAGAATGACTATTTTCATTGTTTTTCTTTTATTTTAAATTTGTTTAAAGATTTTAATAGATGTATGAGTTTTTTTAAAGTTGTAGCTTTATTTGAATTACAAGCTACAGTAATTTCTTTCAAGGATTTTTATTTTTTGCAAGGATTGAGCATAGTTGGTGGGCGAAAGTGGCAGTACCAAAGATCCTATGTTAAATTTCGTTGGATCACAGATGCAAAATAGAACAGAAAAATAGGCAAAATATTAAGTTCCATATCAATGATATAAAAATAGTTCACATTTATTGCGCATTTGTCTGTCAGCGAGAAGGGAAGTGTCAAATAAATAAGCAAGTATGTACGTATTAGATACAAACCCGGAGTTTTGAGCGGATAAAAACGCACGAGGGCGAAGCCCGAGGGGGTTTTTATAACCGTT
>JAQFXX010000126.1:0-10722 GCA_034693985.1 Nemasoma varicorne
CCAATGAAAAGGAAACTAAAAAATTCTTGTCATGAACACAGAAAAATCTCATTTAGGCAAATAACCAGGGTTAAGACTTAAGGAAAATGGAGGGCTTTCATTATTATGGTTAGGATTTTATCACTTAATTTTGTTTTCTGTACACGATTTTTGCATGTTTCACTGACTATACGGTTGTGATTTGAACTGTATGCTCAATATTTTATCCCCTCATTTTGTACCATTGACTATATGGTTAGGATTTGATCACTTGATTTTGTTTCATGGTTATGGAGCTTTTCAGTCAAAATTTTTCCCATTTTTGAATCATTGACTCTGTGGTTATGATTTGAACGGTATGCTCAGGATTTTATCCCGTTATTTTGTACCATTGACTATATGGTTAGGATTTTATCACCTAATTTTGTTTCCTGAGCACGATTTTTCGTTATTTTTGCATCATTGACAGACTATATAGTTATCATTTGGACTGTATGCTAAGGGGGTTTCCCTTAATTTTGTACTAGTGACTATATGGTTAGGGTTATATCTCTTTTTTTTTTTGGTTTTCTTCATTATTTCATTTTGTGGTGCCATTGATCTAACCGTTAGGATTTTGTCTGTATCATACCTTCCGTTTATTTCATAGTAGGGATTTTGTCACACATGAATTTCTTTTTTTGTTCACCATTGATTACATAGTTAGGATTTGTTTCTTGGCTGATTTCTTAACATTCAGAGTTTCTCATTTACATGGTTAGTATGATTAGGATTTAATCCCTTAGTTTTGTTTGGATGGTAAGGATTCTTTCTTGCTAGAATATACCTTATCTTCTTTAGTTAGGATTTAAACTTTTTTTGTTAAGATTTTTTCCATCTTTCTTATTTACATCTTTCTTCACTAAGTTATGCCAGAACTTTTTGTTTTTTTTTGTTTTTATTTTTCAGTAATTTTGACTACTTCAATTGTTAGGATTTTACTACATAATTTTGTATGTGTAGTTAGGAATCAGTCACAAAACTGTATGCTGTGGGATATAAAACTCCTTGCCATTTGGCATTTGTTTGCTGACTGTGGGGTACTGAGTTAAATTTATTGAAATTGAATTCTGGCCTATTGCAGCCCCTTTAAAAAATGTAGGTAGGCAATGTGCAATACAGGGATGCTAGCACTGATTGCCCCCTTTCAATATTTCAGGAAATCTTAAGTTCAATTGACATTAAAGCAGCCTTTCATCCTATGTCTGGTACGATTCCTTCCAAATGGCAATTGATTTGCTGACTGAAGGATACTGAGTCATTTAAAATAAGTGCAGGCAATCCACAGTACAACTAAGTTAGTACATTGTACTCCTTCGCAATTTCCAAGGGGCAGCAAGTAGGCAACTTGCAATACAGGGATGCTAGCAGCGTTTGCTCTCATTCAATTTCCCTTCTGATCTCAGGCACAATTTTAATTTAAAATATTTTACCCTATGTCTGGTGAGATTCCTTCCAAATGACATCTGTTTTGCTGACTGAAGGATACTGAGACATTTATAGTTGCCCCTTTGAAATAAGTAGTCTGGCAATCCGCAGTACTGCTATGTTAGCACAGTTAGCCCCTCTTAAATATTAAAAGGGGCAGCACTTAAAATCTTACAAGAAAATTTAAATTTATTCTCTTTAAGACTAAATTTTTCTTCGGAAGAAGAAACCAGATATTTTTCCTATGCATATGAACCAGTATTTTTGTCGCTTTGTAAAAATTTCTTCGGCTTTAGTGCCTTGGGAATAAGCGTGGCGTAACATACGTGTAACTAAATCCTATCCAGCCCAACAATCTAGTCGCCAAAATGAAATCCGCTGTTTGGTGGTGACTACGTAAAAGGTTTTAATGTAAACGTTTTCAATTTGAGTTGAATTTTTCAATATCATTCCTTTCACTCAGATAAAAGGTATAGAGGCAGGGATAGGGGAGTGGGAAAAAGAAGAAAAAAATGCCTTTGGGTTTTTCTTCTGTGTTTGGGCTCTCAGTTTGCTATACTGGACTATAAAAGGGAGGAGGGAGGGACATCTGAGAAAAGTAATAACGAGGAAAATAGAAGAGGGATTGGATTTAAGAGGGATGAAAAAAAGAGGAGGGAGGGATAAATACGACAGATAAGAGCAACAAACACAGAGGGAAGCAAGCGGCCAAAACTGCTGATCCAATATCAATCGAAAGCGAAAGAAAATCGGTCAAAATGGGTATTATGTCAAAAATGGACACTTTGCACTACAAAGACTTGCTAAGTAATAGCTTTTTTATGTCACCCTATAGCAGGGGTAGCACGGTGTTATGTCCACCACCTGACAATGGGGAGACCTGGGTTCAACTCCTTAGGTCGGCTGTCCTGACTTAGGCTTTCGCGGTTGGTTGGGTTTTGAGGGATGACCAAGAAACTAAGGATTTATTGCAGTATAAATAGAATGGGGAGGGAAAAATTCAATTTGGCTCAGTACCCTACAGTTAGCAATGTAAGTGCCTTGTTGCAGGGGGTAAAGCAGAAGGTAACTTAAACATCATCCTTAGATTTAATTCCTGGCAAATTTATACTATTATCAGGAATTGCATGCAAAAAGGAGAAATAGTAAGCATCCATTATAGCACTTAACTCAGTCAGGGGGCTGCCTACTTCTACTGTGATTATTGGAAAACTAAATTGAGCATTAATTGGTAAATTCATTCCAGAGCAGAATTTCTTCTTAAAGAACTCCACTTCAAATTAGTTAGCATTTCAGATAGACAATCAGTATGCTTATACTTGCCCAAGAGTATAATGCGGCTTTTTTGTCAGGAGAATTGCGGCTCTTTTTGGGAAAATAGCAGCTTGTTTTTGAAAAAAATTGCAGACAAATCTGGCAGTTAGCCCTGCTCTGCACTAAGACAAAATCTTGTGCCAGGCCCACGCTGAAAAGGTTTCAAATCAGTGCACAATATTTTAAAAGTGGCCAAAATTAACTTCTTAAGAACAACTTCCAAAAATTTGCTATACAAATAGAAGCTAAGGCTGATTTGCCATTACCGTTAAGTAAGGGTACCAAAAAGAGGATATCCAAATACTTAATTGAATTTACTACATTTAACTGGAACCCACCTAGGACATAATATTGGAGTATTTTCGAGAAATACGAATCACCTAAAACTTTCGTTTGTTTAGATTCAGCTGCCATGCCGGCTAGACACTATGTAGCAAAAATGTCTGCAGGTTTTTTTGTAATTTTGAAGAGAAAGCTTTATCCTGACCTACTTAGTCATACACTGATGAATCATCTGCCAAAGGTTTAGATTTACAAGCTAAAGTGATGTGGAGGTCTTTGATAAAAAATGAAGAGGAGTGGAGCCACATTGGCCAGACTGACTACCCTGTGGTACTCATAAGGTTATTTTTACCCAAGTTAACTTTTTAGCTTCCACCACAACCCTGGTCTCTACTAATCAAAAAAGATATCCGTGAAACGGATTGTGCTCTAAATCCAAATAACATTAATTTAAGCAAAAAATGCTGATGAATGACTATCAAATTCTTTGGCAAAATCTTCTTTCCTCAGTCTAGTAATTATTATAAGTACCATTTAACTAAAAAATGTTAATCACATGAAATTTTTTTTATAAAGAATACCAGGAATAATTAGTAAAGGTAGCCTATATTCATGTTGATTTAAACTCTTGACCGAGTTTAGTGCTAGAACAGCTGCTTCTTATTGGTCCTTTTCCCTGCAAGTAATCGAGAATATCCCATACCAATATTTTACATTTGTAACTTTGTAGACAGCTTCCCAGACATTTGTATAAAATTCTATCTGTTTTATTAAATTTCTGAGCAAAATTTGTTTTCCATCTTTCCAACAATGTCTGCAATATTTGCCCCAGATGATTAATTATTGTATCGTGCTTAAAATCCTTTCAAAGAAGCCGAGCTCCTTTCACTCGGTCCTCCTTTCATATTTTCCAATTATAAACTCAATCTAATTAGATTACATCCTCTTAAAGTTGTTGAATTTCGCTTTAAAACTGCAAATGGGAATGTTCGCTCCACAATGGTCTTTTGGGAAATGGAAATCTAATAAAAAGTCTGCTTCATTTCATTTTCACCTAAAATGAGTTTCCCCCCGATTATTTTTCCTGAATGGCATTTGAAAATATGCATATTTTCTTACGCCGAAAACTGTTTCGTTGGTCTCTCAACACGTACTTTTCCTATAATTTGAAGAGAATAAGAAAATGTAGCGAGCTCCGAAATAGGGAATCCAAAAATGATGAAGACGTACGTGCAGGCTAGGATATATTGTTAAGCGTGGTAATTTTTCCTCCTTATTTCATATCATAATTAAATATTCAATCAACAGTTATATATGGGTGTGATGCAAAACACTTTCTTATAAATGCCCCCCTGGGTCTTCCTCGTCTCTAAAAAAATAAACTGGAAAAATTAACCTATATGTTTGGTATTAACGAAGGTAGAGTCGTTGTTCGTCTTATCACTCCCTGAAGACTAATTCCTCGAGAAATAATACAAGCTGTATAACAATGCCTGCAACTCCTCCTTACTCTTCTTTCCCTCAGTCTATACTTTTATCCTTCGTGAAACTAATAGTATGTGGTGCCTATTGAAAAAACCGGTTTTTCCTTAAACTGGTTTTTTGAAGCGCCACCCCAATTCCTTACAATGGGGATTAAAACTTGCTGTCTAGACTTACCGTGATCCTAAAACTGTGTCCAACAAGATGTAGACTATAAAAAGTACGCAAGGGGGGAATTGTCGATCAAAGAGACAAAAGTACGCAGTCCTTCAACCTGCAAATTGATATATCAAAGTTGATGTTATTTCTTTACCCAAAACATCTTAACTAGAAAATGAAATCGAAAATGGACATTTGTGAATAAAGCGACTTCTTATTGATGGAACTTTTATTTACCTGAAACTTTTTTGTGAGCCACTAAGCCAGTTTTTGACTAGCTACTGGAAAATACGAGCATATATAAGATAAAACTATGTTTTTTATATCAAATTGAGCTGTATAATTTTGAATGCTTTTCTTCTGCCTCAAGAGTAGGTGTCTTAAAATGATGATTTCCTTACATTATATCCAATAAATCTAAGACTCACGTAGTGTTGTAAAACAATAGGACCCTTGTTTTAAAGTAAAATATTTTTTTAAGAATAATTAGGAGGGTTTCTTGTAAAATTTCCAATTGGAACAAAATCCCATGGGCTTAATTTTTAACATTACACGGAATGTAATCTTTGGTTTGTACCTTTTAAGAAGTAGAACTCAAAAACAAAATAATTAATCACAAAAATTCTTTTTGGTATCATTGCTTAAATGCTTTTCTAGTGCCTCAGATATTTTTCATTTTTTTTTTAAAATTCCTATTAATTGTAAAACAGCTTATAAATCCAGCAAGTTTTCGTCCCCATGCTAAATCCCATTGACTTAAAATTTCAAAGTTTTTTAAGTGGTAGAACTCAATTTTCATTCCATACAATTTAACCAAACTTTAATGCCATTGGGTTAATGTAATATTCTAGGGAATCAGACATTTTCTGCGATGAAAAAAATCAATGAGCAATTTTTAATTTTACCTTTTCTGAAAAATGTCTATGGAGAATTTCCACAATTTCTGGTCTAAAAAAAGTTGGTGAATGTTTGTATGTTTTTGACAAGCAAACCTCTTAACCTCTTGAAATTTTTTAAATATATCTCGCATTGGCATAAATGTCAAATTTGAATCTACATGCGATTTGGTTCCAATTGACAATTTTTTCGAGGGACCCTTTTAATGCTGCCTTACACTGTTTCTTAATTTTACCCATTTGAGGGAATAGATAATAATTGTAAATCGGTTTTCGTGTTTCATTTTGTTCGCCAAAAAAATTACAAGGTTTCGTCTTATAAAAGTTATATTTTATCAAGGGTTACTTTTCCAATCACAATCTTAAGTTGAAAACCACATGCCGTCAAAGGGATTGTTAGTTGAAGTTGGCATTTTCTCGAAGATATTTGTGCAATCTGCTTGTTGGGAGTGCTTTCGTCCGCTTAAAATGCATTGTTTCATTAGAGTGTTAGTCTATTGCGTGAGGATATGTGATCCACTTGTCACACAACTAGAGTGATGGAGGGCGCATTTCCGTTTGGCACATATATTGGGCACCCGCATGTTTCTCATCTGATGGATCCATTGTGGAAAATGGATACTTTAGTATAGCAGGAAAAAAAGAAATCAGGATTTTTTTCTTCTTTCTTTGTCCCCCCTGGCTTTTTTTCTTTCTTTTTTCTCCTCAAATTGCTATTGCTTTTTGCAGGCTTTTTGCACCCGGCCAGTTATCGAAATTTGGCTCACTTAGCCTGAAAGCAGTTTCTGAAAATCATTGGAAATTGAAAACATGATATTGCCATTTTGCAGAGTAATAATGGTCAAATTATAGTAAAATTGATGTTCAACAGTTTAGATGCATTTGTCCTCATATCATTGTATGGAGTAGCTAGTCTGTCTTATATCATACATTGCAAACAGCATGGGTTGTTTTCCTGAAGACAAACACTCACCAGTACTTTCTAGATCTTATTTCATTAAGATATTTTTTTAAATACAAATTTACTTTTAAGGGATGGAAATACCATAAGAAAAGTATCTTTAATGTCATTGCTTGTGTAGAATGGACATCATTTTGTCTGACTCTAGTTATTAGACCTGACTCATTTGGTTCTGACTATTTGCATACTTTGTTTAAATTATATTGAAGTATCTGTAAAACTTCTTTAGGGATTTTCAAACTGATTTCAATTTATGGATATAGTTTTCCAAAATTGGCAAAGACAAGTTTTCTAAAATTTTAAGATGGCCCAGAATGCATTATAAAAAGCAATGATATTTTATAGGCATGATCTTCAATAAGTGATGGAAAAAGTGAGTTATTCAAAAGCAACTTTCTGCTATTTGCATTTTATAAAGTTTTCTGTTGTTAGCATAGGCCAATCAAGTTATTCACAATCCATTTTAGTGACCACTAGCAGTTCCCTGTTCAGGCTCACTAATCTAATCTCACATTTTTAGCCTAAGCATTAAACTTATGCAAGATTAGCTTACATCTTACCCAAGATTAGATTGTATCATTCTTGATTTGGGTTAAAATATCACATATTCAACACCTTCTGTTGCATATTACAAAAAATTTCATGACTACAGTTAGCGTGTTTAAACAAAAATTAAAAAAAAATGCATAAACTAAGTTTGACACTATTTTTTTAATATATCATATTTTTTTGTGATAAATTATTTTATTACATGAAATGTATTAAAAGTATTCCTATTGTATAAAGATTTATAAGGGAGACAAGTTTCACGGGATATATGAGATTTTGGAAAAAAAAGTTGATTTGAGAATGTAAAAATTGTTAAAAAAAGCTTCATTTCAGAGTGTAAAATGGGTGTGAGGTGTGAGATTACTTTGGGATATGCCAGAAAGTTAAGCTGGGTGAGAAGTTAACTTCAGTTTAGCTGTTGTAAAAAATCTAAATATTATTCAATCAATTTAGCAAATAGCTCAAAAGCAATGGGCAATTATTTCCTTAAATCTAAGCTGAAATGTCATTTTTTCAACATTTATTCAAAGATTATAAATTTGTTCCCCTTACTCAATGGCATGTATGTCGGTGATCTATATTTCATTGGTCGTGCACAACGGCGCTGTTGTCAGCGGATGCAATTTATGCCACCAGTTCTTTTTTTGTCTTTTTTTTTTCTTCTTGCAACTCAGCCATATTGCAATTTCATATTGCTTAAAATTGAACAGCAGTTAAAGCCCAGTCCCATGTGTTGCAAATTGAAGTGGCGCACATTTCGTTCGCTATATTGATCCTCCTTCGGGTTTTATTTCCTCTTAAGCCCCAAACCCAAAACACAGTTTTTTCTTAAATCGATTTCGAAGGCTTTCTTCTGTGCTGACCATTTGTTAGACCCTAAATAAAAATGTCTGTACCAAGGTGGCTGAAGATAAGAGCTGACCTATAATCAATGATACTCAATAGACAAATCATTGGGGAGGGAACCCAAAGTTCGACAACAAATCCGATGATTTATGGTCTGGATCCAGAAATGGCCTTATCTCGTAGAAAATAATTGGGAGGAATTCACACTTTCTACTATTCTCATCCTAAGCAGTGGATTATCATTTGCTGTACAGGGTGACACAATTTTTGGAACTTTATCCTGAAACAATTAGAAGAGCATAGAGACTTTCACAGATAACCTGCTTTTTCCTGGAGCCTGCCTGTCTGCCTATTTCCAGTCAGACTGGAGACCGGCAAAGATAGCCTTCCTTCTCCTGGAGTCTGCCTGTCTGCCTGTTTCCAGTCAGACTGGAGACAGACAAAGATAAAGTCCCTTCTGGAGTCTGCCTGTCTGCTGATTTCCAGTCCAACTGGAGACAGGCAAATATAGCATTCCTTCTCATGGAGTCGGCCTGTCTGCCGGGTTTAGTCAGACTGGAGACAGGTACGGATATCCTCAGTGTGTCTACCAACCTGGAAAACCTAGACAACCTGGAATACTCAGGGAATTTGTTTTACCCTGGAATACACAGAGAAAACTCAGGGAATGTCTGTTGGGACCTGGAATTTTTTTGAAAATTACCTGCAGAAAAAAACCTTAATTAAGCAAAGTTGGCCACTTCAGTGATTAAGAATGATATCCTCACACTCCCAAAAGAAAGTTTACTCATGAATATATTTTTCTTTATTTTCAAATCTATAATAAAGTGAAATAACTAATAAAGCAATAACAAGTCATCCATCAGTGTTAAAACAGATCTTATTAAATGCATTTTGTTGTTTTTTACCTGAATAACTGAAATTATGACCCTAGAAAACCTGGAAAACGTAAAGAATTTAGTTTGTTAGAATAGTAGTTACCATGTTGAGAAAGCAAAAGAAGTTAACCCAGCACACTACCATGTGTTACTCCAGAGGTTACTTCTCACTGGGTTCAAACTAATCTTCCAATAAAACTTTATACATTTAAAGGTATTTTTTTATTACCAGTAATAACCCTTTGTTACCTTCCCTGCCAGGTAAATAAAATAATTATGATTTTTATTCTATTGTTTAGTCGCTTTGCCACCGCTTTTCTAAAAACAATAACAATATTAATATTTATTAATTAATTGCTATTTTTGCATAGTACTGATATAGTTCAAAGTCATTGACCATTCTGTTCATTTATAATTTATGAATTAAAACCGATACTTTGTTCGGTTTGGTTAGTCGTTATCGACATCTTTCGATTTTGCATGAAATGCGAAACAGGAGTATGAAGATAACGATTTCAAGCGAAATATTTTATTCATAAAATCCCATGGAAACGAATTCCCTTAAGATTTCTCATCTATTTTTCTAATTTCAGCTTAACTAGTCTTTTTAAGTTAAGTATATGTGCTTCAGATATGTGGCAACTGGGCGATTTGGATGAAATGAAAATGTCTAGACTTACTAAAAGCCAATATTTTATATGCCTATCAGACAAGACTCGTTTGATTTTATCTGAATTTTTTTCATTAAAAATGTGTCGGCTAAATCATCGGCATACAGGGTGCACATCTGTGCGCATGTGAGGGATTATTGAAGCAGAAATTTTAAAGTAGGTATATATGTCTGTGAGATTAAAGATAGTCTTCTTTCAAAAGCAGTCTTGAAATCAGTCAAATGTGTCAAATGGAGGTGGTGCCCTCTGCTGGACACATGTATAAGTTGGTGCTGACCATGAATCACTTGGAAGAAACCTACTACCATGTAGCATTTACTTGCTGATGGTAGGGTACTGAGTTGAATTGAAAGTGTGACTCTGCACTCATCACAATCCACTGCAGCATATGTAAATGATGATTTTTTTAAAGGATTTTATTGAATATATGGCTGATGATTTGTGGTGCTGTGGATGTTTTGCATGTCTAGTAGTAATATACCTTTACACAGAATTACTTGCAGAACTAAATGTATCAGGTAAACAGGCATATTGCAAAACCAAATGGTATTTGAGTTGGTCTTTATGATTTTTATGAAATAAGAAGTAAAAAAAAGGTTTTTTGATTGATGCGTAGCAGATGTCAAAAATATTGCCAAAACGAAAGCCGTTAGCAAATGATTTTGCATCTAAAGCCAATATGTTTCCTTTCATCAACCCACACTTTTAATGTCCTTTTATGTCTGTTTATATACTTTTGGATTAAATCTTAAATGTTCAGCAAAGCATTTCTGAAAATGCATATTTTGACAGAGTGCCTCGTGTTCATTCTTTATTCAGCAATATTTCGAGTTAAATGCATTTCCTACAATCCTTCTTGATTCATGTCTACTTTACTTTAGCTTTTATTCATAAAATCCAGACAATGCAGGTATTATCTTCAAAGAGACTATATGGCAATTTAAAAACCAACTTGCCTTTTTCCCATATTTTTGATGCACTTGATCATCCTACATCCACTTGACATTCACGATACTTTGTATTGCAGCCCTAGCACATACCTACCTTGACCTTTCTCTGTAGGAGGCTAATATTTTTAGGAGTCCTCAATTTGTTATTTGTCAACCATCTTTATTTTTCCACTCCTTTGACTGACTTCTTTGACGTGCGAGGCTTCTCTTTCTAATCCTGTCTAAAGCCATATTGAGTTTCTCGGTTATCAATTACCTTCCACCTCTGCATATCGTAGCTTTTCCTGC
>JAQFXX010000127.1:0-10720 GCA_034693985.1 Nemasoma varicorne
GTAACATAAAATTGATAAGAAACATGTGATGAAGCGAATAGGACAGAAACTCAATTTTGTTATAAAATATTTCACAGAGTTTACTAGTAAACCACAAACAGCACTTCAATACAACAGCATTTCATGTATACCTACGTGTTAATTTGTTCTGTCCTCCAACCAGTTTTTTATGCCTCTTGACTTATTTTCATTTCTTTCTCCTATCTAATTTTCTCACAGTTTGGTTCGTCTTTTACCCTTTTCCTCTAAAATCCTCTTCCCCTTTAGGGTCCGGATTGTTTGACAGATTTAATTTACCAATTAATGTTAATGTAGTTTCAAATATTTTAATTTCTAATAATTATAGTGTTCATTCTAACCCACTGATTGAGCTACGAGCTAAGACGGATGCTTACTATTGGTCTTTCTTTTTGCATGCTATTAGACGTTGGAATAGCCTTTCTAATAATAGTCAAAATTTGAAGTTAGGAATTCAATTTGACAATGATGGTTAAAGTCGCTACCGATAAAGGAGATTCCTCCTGATGATGGGCACTTGCCCCCCTACCATTTGGAAATTTGCTTGCTGACTGTAGGGTACTGAGTTGAAATGAATTTAATTGAATGCAATGTTTTAGTCTCTGATGTTTTTAGTTTTTTGTCTTGTGTCTTTAAGCCTGTTCACAATTATAATAATAATTAATAATAATATTATTTTGTGTACCAATAGTACCCCGGACAGTAAATGGCATAAGCCTACTGCAACAGCGCAGTCAGTGCCTTAATCAGTTTTAGAGATACAATCACAATATAAATACAAAATTATAAAACATTAAAATTAAATAAGTATATAGTATTAAATAAACATCAGACTAAAAAGTATAAAATAGTATTAAATACAATTCAAGGCAGGATGGCTGTACATAATGTTCTATATTTATGGTTTTATTGCAATGTCTTGTTAATTGCACCCTATGCTTTTCCCTTCAACTGTATATTTTTTGAATTCAGCCCATCTTTTGTAAAAAAATGGAAAATATCCCACCATATATATAATTAATTCGTCCTACCCTATTCCTTGAAACTCTCCTGAATCCTCCATATTATTAACACTAAACTATAATCTGCTGCTAGAGAGTTAGGGGGATTTTTCCTATAATGTTTTATGTTTTTGTCTTAAAATATAAAACTAAAAGGTCCATTCACAATGAAATGTTTTAGTCCGTGTTTTTGTCTTATGTTTATGAATTGTATTTGCCTTAAAAGATAAAAATTCGCCATCTTTCTTAAGACAGAAAGTTTAAATTTAAAGACAAAAACATGTGATGAATATGCATGATCAAATTGTGTCTCACATTTCTATCGTTTTATCTTATTCTCTTGTCTTTTTTCTTTTTATATGAGATCTTTTCCTTTATTTTTTAGTCTTTACACTTCTTATTTTATCTTCCGAACTATATCTTCATTTTACAAATTTCACCTCAGTATATGCTTTATTTCTCATTCCCTTTTTTCATCTTCTGTTTTTATTCAAACTTTGTTCTTCCATTCCGTTTTGTCTTATGTGACGAAAAATTGTCCAAATTTGTTAGGCCAAACAGCATTTACTTGCTGATTGTGGAGTATGGATTTTAATTGAACAAACGCTATTTCCCAGCTTTGATATTTTCTTGCTTTTTTAACCACGTGTATCTGAATACCTGATCTATATTACTGCAAAATTTCATAGTAATCTTGAGTACATGCATTTCAGCTAAACTTGATAAAAGTTATTAAGGGGTTATCAGAGAAATTTAGAAAAAAAAATAATAGTAAATTTTAATTTTCCGCAAATGAATACTATTGATTTTTTACACCACATGTATCTGACTATCTTATCTATATTATTGCATGCAAATACCATAGTAATGTCGAGTACTTTTTAGCTAATTTTGATTAAAATCATCAAAAGACTAGTATAGTATTTTTTTTTTTAAAAAAAACTTAAAATTCAATTTTTAAAAACTGAATCACGATATACTATTGATACTTTCAAAGATTTTATTTATAACTTACTATGTTCTCTTTCCTCTTTTTACTTTAAAGAAACTTTTTTTTTCTCTTTTATATCTTCATCTTTTTTGATTTTTCTATACTGTTTTCTTCTCTCCATTTTTCCTTTTCTCCCAATTTTGTATTTTTCTTTTAACCTTTCACATTTATTTCCCTAGCACCTACTCTTTTTCAATTATTTTTGATGCCCACTCTTCATTCCATATTTTAGAATTACTTCTGGCCATTTTTTTCATTTTTTTAATATTATCTTTTTGACATTAATATCTCATTTCGTCAAGATTTTACCCCCAATGTTTTCGGAGCTTGTTAATACACTTTGTAAAGTATGATTGGCTGTGTGTTGAGTGATACTTCAGAAACCATGTATTTATAGCTAATTGCCGTGGACATGCTAAAAGAAACATGATATGTTAGTGAAGCGAACCTTATTGTTTTCTGAGGGAACATTTGCACAAGCTTTAATTAAAGTCGGATTAGAGCCACAAATTGCGCAGCTTTATTAAAATTTTATGAAGTTGCTCAGCTTCTTCCATTCTTTAGATATTGCCTAAATTATGGATTACAATTAGATAGATATGGAAACGTATCTCATCCATGCTAATGCGTGCAGAAACATTTAGAAACTGAATTAAGCTGCATTGTTTTAATTAAAATAAGTGATTGTTCTTAAAAAATTAGACTTTGTCAGTAAAAGTTGCTTACTTTGTGTAACATTATACTTTTCCAGGATCAAGCATTCTTAAAATTGACCTGGAAATGTAAATTGATAATGAGAAACTTTCAGTTTCATATTTTATCCATGATTCGTGCGGATTTCGTGAATGTTTTTACATTATATCCGTGCAATCTATTGTTTAATGATGGGAGGGGATCCTTTTATGCTGCATGAATATTACTATTTATTATTAATATCATACTTGGTTCCAATATGAGTAATATCACATTCAAATTTCAGTTTTGTTGTGAGGCAGATGGGCAGTTACAATGAGTTCCAAAGCCCTTTTTTATTTTGAAAAGAATGTTGGTTAAATTTTCAGGTTTTCTAATGCCGTCTGTTAGCAAATGTGGAAAAATGGCACATTTTTTTTTTCTTTTTTTTATTATTTTGGAATTACAGTAGCACTAGTGTTTAAATATGAATTCGGCTCAACATTACTGATTCTGTAATATGCAATAATTGGCTAATTAGAACCTATTAGCGAAGGCACCTATTTTTTAATCAACATCAACAGCTTCATGGCAATTTAGCATGCTAATTAACAGCAAGCTGCTAACTTTTTGCTCAGAGCTGTTTAGAAAATGTCATATAAGCCCATCCTAATATTCTTTTAAAAAATCAAAAACTTTATCAAACATGTTGATTTCAAGCAATTCAAAAGTAAGATTTTTGTTCAGAAAACATTGAAAAGACTTAAAATATATATTTATTATAAGTTAAGGAATTTTGTGAATAATGTCATGGTGGAGCTGTATAACGTCTTAGTCCGAATTTTTCTATCATACACGTATATGTTTTTTTAATTTATGCTAAATTTAAACTTAAGATTTTATTGGGAGTTCCCACCCGAATTTGGTTAAAATAATATAATTTTAAGTATAAAGAAAAACAATTATACCTTACAATCATACCATAAATTAATAATTACTTAAGTCAGTCAACAAGTTTATACAAAATTCCAAAAAATATATAACTAATAGAAATGATGCATTTTGAAGAATAATTTTTCAAGTAAACTTTAAATTTTGTTGTGCAGTATTTCGTGGCAATTTTTAGCATCATGTTGTGCAGTATAATTTGCTAAATCCAAGAAATTGTACTAACAAAATTAAATTTCTTGCATCATGTGCACATTTTTTTATTCCACTTCAACAATTTGAGGGAAAGCAAATGAAAATGATCATTTTTCTGTAAATACCCACTCAAATTTTTTTGGACAAACATTTTGATTTTGCAGCTGAATAAATCCCTTTCTCAAGAAAGCTCCCTAAACAGAAAAAAAATGTCATCATTTTATATTTCCAATTCAGTACTCTGTAATATGGCAGCAGGTACCCACATAATCCTAAATTTTTTATATACGGTATATAAAATACTCATGTGTCTAGGAGGCCAAATATTCAAGTGGGAGCAATACAATTGAAATGAAATGTACACGCCAGGTGTACTTTTCTGCTTATTATCAAGGCAGTTTTTCATGTGTTGGCCTCTAATAAACAGCAATTCAACAACAAAATGTCATAATTCACAGTTCATTGAATGCCCAATGTGAGTGTAACTCTGCAAATTGGTCCATTCTCACTCCGTGTAACTCTCAGGTGAAAAATCCCATTGAGAGCCGAATTTTATCATTACTTGGAAATGAGCTATTGGTGCATAGCACGCATAATAAGGGATGTAATTAGCTATAGCGTGAACTTTTTGGCTATCCTGTTTGGCTATTTGAGAAGCTGACAGAGCCACCTGGTATCTGCAATTTTTGCCTCTGTGTGTGAGCATGTGCCAATACTTTGAATGCAGTTTTGTGCACGATTCTGCAATAGTCGGTTTGTTGGAAATCTCTCATTTGGAGTGGTTGTCTATTTTTCCTCTTCTCATCCAAGTTTCACTGAGATTGAGGCTGGGATTTATCAGTGCTTTTCAATAAGGTATAGACTTGCTGTTAATTTATTTTTGCCTGTTAATTGTTTAATTTTGCGTGCTATAATTTTCGGCGTAACTCTTGAAGAAGTGTTCACCGAAACGAAGTTTGACAAAATTAAATATTGATTTATTGGCGCTTTTGAGAAAAGGAAGGCCTACCTAATTTTATCGAAAAAAAGCGTCTTTTGATGCTTGTTTGAATATGACATGCTCAAAATGATTATTTTTCTTTGCCGAGTAAATTTTTAGCGAAATATGCATGTCAGAAGTGAGTTAGAAATTCAAAGTTCTTGGTACAAGGTGGGGAAAAAATCCTATTGCAGTTAATGAATTTTTATTTTGGGAAATTTATATATTGACACTTAAGTTTTTAATCGGTTTCTAGCTTCAAGTTTGCAAAGTTTTAGGTTTGAATTTTGTATCTTTTAATAGTTTTTGGGTTTCTTGGGAGAAAATTGTCTATGAACTGTAATCAATGTATAAGGGTGAAACAATTTTTTTTCAATTTCGATGTTCTAAAAGTCGAAAACATAGAATGTAATCTAAAAACTAATAGCTCTCTTCAACATAGCAAAAAATATACCAAACAATAGCTTTACATCAGTTTGGAAACAAATGTGAAACCTTTTTGGAAACCATCTTTTTAGTGAAAGTTTATCAGCATCTTAATGCAAAAGTGAGTTCTGAAAAAAGTCAAAATTTTTTGATTTGCCAAATTGTGTAGGTATAGAAATATTCTAAAGTAGTTTCATATCTATCTTTAATATCTAAAATTTCAAAAAAGAAGAAAAATGTAAAATTTTAAATTTCTTCAAATTTGTTTGGTCACCTTTCAGGGTGATTACCAACCTGGAATACTTAGGGATTTTTTTCCCCCGGAATACTCAGGGAATTTATGCTGGGACCTGGAATTTTGTAATGACTTAAGAACACAATTGTATATTGAGCAAACCATTACTTAAATGAAAAGTTGAAAAAGACCAGCCAATTAAAACACTACATCACTCAAACACAAATATATTTACCAACATTTTTAAATCTTTAATAGATAAAAATTGCTAAAAAGGGAATAATAGTAATAAATCCTTGCTTAATGTGAAAAAAAAAACCAGTTATAATTAATTGTGCGTTACTGCTTTTAAACCTGGAGAACTAAAATAATGACCCTGGAAATCCTGGAAAATTCACATGCAGGGAATTCAGTTTGTTAGAATTAGTATAGTCACCCTATCTCCAGAATAAAAAATACAGTTTTATTGTCTGTTTTAAGCAGTTTGCGCAAAAAATTGAGCTTTAGAAGCTGCTGATACATACAAATATAAAGTCCCAAAAAGTATATTCACAATGCTCTTTAATGCCTTGTCAATATATGATAATTTGTAATTTACCGTATTTGGAAAATTACTAAAATGTTGTTGACCCACATGAAAGTTCTCATTTGTCAAATTCTACTCATATTGTCGACAGCTCAATGCCACTCATTATAGTTTCTTGCTAAATTTGGGATTTAGGCTGAAGAAAAGAAAAAGTGAAAGATTTGTACTGAACTGCTTAACATCAAAATGACATACCAAATGGCAGTTATTGCTAACTGTAGGGTACTGGGATGAATTGAGGTAGATTGTATACAGACAAATCTATCAAGAATTTTCTCATCACAAAAACGTTTGCCAAATGGGCCATTTTTTGGCATTCAAAAGCTGGATAATGAGGCCACTTCATATTATACATCTTTTTTCATTCCTTTTGACATGAAAAATTATTCCACTTGATATTTAAATTTGAATGTTTTCCAAATGTATTCCTATCAAGTTACATAAAATTATTTGTAGGGGGCAAGGTACCGAGTCCTGGATCTAAGCGGAATATTTTGTGCTTTATGATATACCCCAGTATGAAAATTATTTTAAATAGGCTTCCTTGTCAAGAACATAAAAATGTGCACCATTTTTTTCCAGACCAGGAATTGAGGAAATTCTCCATTGACATTTTTCAGAAAAAGTAAAATTAAAAATTGCTCATTGATTTTTTTTTTCGCAGAAAATATCTGATTCCCTAGAACCTTAACTTAATGGTATTAAAGTTTGATTAAATTTTATGGAATGAAAATTGAGTTCTACCTCTTGAGAAACTTAAAAATTTGAAGTCTATGGGATTTAGCATGAGGACAAAAACTCATAGGATTTACAAGCTGTTTTACAATTAATAGGACATTTAAAAAAAATGGAAAATATCTGAGGCACTAGAAAAGCATATAAGTAATGATATCCAAAAAGAATTTTTGCAATAATTATTTTGTTTTTGAGTTCTACTTCTTGAAAAATACAAACTGAAATTTACATTGGTGTAATGTTAAAAAATGAGCTGCACGGGATTTTGTTCCAATAAGAAATTTTACAAGAAACCCTTTTAAACGACATCAGAAAATGATACACCAGCTTGGTTTATGATTGGCTGTAGCTGGCTATGACGTGAGTGGGTCATTCATAAAGCACTGTGAACTAAATTTTGTCTGCTAGATGCTAGTTTACCTTTAAATACATATTGAATCAAGGCTATTTTATATTGGGTGTGCCCTCATATTGCAGAAATATTAGCAAGTCATTTCCATGCAATTTTTTTCTTTTTTCTGATTTGTCTGTTTATTAATTAATAAATTAGCCCGCATCAACAGAAAAAAATACAGTAGAAAACACGTTTCTTCAACAGCCTATCTAGTAGCTGTGTGTTTGCATATGCATAAGCCCATATGTTTTCCCTCAGGCTTAGATGAATATATTAATGGGCCTGAGTTTAAAAATAGACTCTGAAAGCAAAAAAAAATAGAAATTCTATAAAAAAATCATAGCTTTTATGAGCTGTCATAATTAAATGTCATATACTAATTATATTTACTGTTTGGTCAAGTGCTGTTTTTTATGATCTTTTCATTTCAATTTACCTTCCTCACACAGGCACAGTCATGCTAATTTCTACTGTTTTTTTGCAAGGATTCAATTATAATTAAAATCACAAATGCACAAAAAATAAGAGAAAGTGGATTTGATGGGGCTTAGAAAGGAAAACACTCGGGAAAACACTTTACCAGGTATGGTCCTGCTAATGCAGCACCTGCTAATGACAAGATACTGATTTTTTTAGTCCTTTTGTTTTGATTATCTTCTCTAGGCTATATTTTCTTGAGATGCTATTATATAAGTTTTTTTAGATGCTTGTTTACTGCATGTTTGATTAATGAAGTTTTCTCAAAAAATGAACATGATTTGCTGAAATCCTTTTAAGCAGGTTTAAATCTTCAGCTGTTGATTACATTTTGTTTAATTTTCTTACATAAGAAAATATTTTTTATGTAATCATATAAATATCAGAAATATATGCCGTAGTTACAAATATAATCTTAAAAAAGTATTTAGGAAAACTTTTATTCCCCATTGCACTTTATATGGTTAGAAATAAAGCAAAACATCTGTATACTTTGCCCTAACTCAAAATATAAATCGAAATCCAAGAACAGCAATATTTTGGTATTTATATATAATATATCTGTAGATTTTGACTTATCTGTAATATTCTTGAATAACTGAGTGAAATCTCAATCACTATAAACTGTTTGAATTTCTCCAACAAAATTTTCTGGAAAACTCTTAATCTTAGCAATTTCATCTTATAATTCTTTATTTCAATCATCTAAATATAGGAAATAGATAGATTTTGACTTGTCTGAAATATTCTTGATTAACTGGGTGAAATCTCAATCACTATAAAACGTATGAATTTCTCCAAAAGTATTTTCTGGAAAACGTTTGCTAATCTTAGCAATTTTATCTTATTTGTAATTTTTTATCTCAATCATCCAAATATAGGAATTTCTTCGGTAAAAAAAATAGTTTCAGTGAAAGTGATATCAATCATTAATGTTTTGAGAAATCGATGAACTTTAAGAAATTTGGTATTAAAGATTTCTTGAAATTCTTCTTTAATCTCACCGTACTTTACCTTATAATAATTAATGTTAAGCATCTAAGTTTTAAGAAATTACGCAGTAAGGTTTTGATATTCTTCTATAATCATACCTTGTTTTATTATACATACGGTAGTTCTTTATCTCAATCACTGAAGTTTAATAAATTTCTTGAAATTCTTCTATAATTTATCTTAAGCTGTTTCTCAAAAGATATGGATGTTAATAAGCACTATCTTTAGTGCAAATATGTGTGGCTTCCTCAGACTATTTATCTTTGAGATAAAATGTTAAGTGGTTCCATAATTTTAACCATATTTAGGCCTTAAATCACAACATTAGCCAAAAGTATAGCATGATTTTCATGATATGAACAACCGAAAATATAACATTTACTTTTCCTTAGTCTGATATGTTACATGTTGTCTATGTTAGTGGTAGGTCTGTCTGCTCATTCCATTTATTTTGTTGAACCCTCATGGGATGATTTCTATCTTTTAATAGGATATAGTGTGAGTTAAGTCGATTCGTGGTCTATGTAGTTAGAAACCACACATCACATAACATCATAGATGTTATTACATCTAATTGCAGTAAAAATGGGATGGTTAAGCCCTAATGGTAGTTATACTAGGAATATCTTACCAGCATTTTACGTGCTTTGAAGATTAAGTAGTTGGTTAGAAGCCCCAAGGGGCTGAAAACTTTCCTTCCCTGATCTTTTCTTTTCTTTCTTACTTTTTATGCACTCTGTTGGTGGGAAGTTTTTACTTATTTTCATTGTGCTTTCATAAATCTCTGCCCAATTTAAAATAAAAATTTTATTGCAAATTTTCTAGAATTGTGTTTCGAACCCTCTCATAAAAAAATCTTCTGGGGTCCTGAAAGAGATGAAACCTTCATTTGCAATCATGAAAAATGATGCTCAAATTTTTATTCAATAAAGATTTTTGCAAAATGTAAAAATATAGTTTGAAAATAGTGAATTACGTTTGAAAAACTTAACAAAATTTTGTTTGAATTTGAGTTCTTATAATTTTTTTTCCATTTACTTTAAATTCTTATATGTGAACAACTTTTTTCCCGATAATTTATTTCAGAAATTTATCTACTTAATAACATCATTTGTTTAAAACATGAAAATTCAGGAAATTGTACCTAAATTTATATTTTTGTTATTTTATTTCTTTAAATTCTCAAATTAGATGAAAATTTATTTTGGTAAAAATGATATAGTCATATTAAATATTTGCATTTTAGACTATTTATTTGAAAAAGCATAGTAATTAATAAGTCAATTAACTTTTTTTTATTTTTTTTTTAAATTGATGAGTTTCATCTCTCATTTACTACAGGAGAATAAAAATTAATCAAAAATTAATTACATTAGTTTGCTTTCAGCTTATTTTTTCTATTCTTTAATTTGAAGAAAATTTATCCTAGCAAAATAAATTCCAGATTTTAGTGTTATGTTATAAAACATTGAATTTATCTAGATTATGAATCCAAAAAATTCATTTGCATGCTCTTAGCCTTTTAGAAAAAATCTATAAATAATTTAACTCTTATGTGGGAAAAATCTGAATGCAAAAACCTATTTAAGCATTATTTCAACAAAAATTTAGTGAGCCGTATTTTTAATTGCATATCTGCCAATAGCTGCCAAATTTGATATCAAATAACATTTACACAAATGGAAAAAATGGGAGATAAACTAATTAACAAGTCAATTGTTGATAAACACTATGTTTTCGGGGTGTTGGCATAACTAACAGTGAAAAATCAAAACAAGATTACTAATGAAAGCTTGAATGTGTGCGCCCCACTGTGTTTCAAAGCTGATTGATGTGCCCCTCTGCACATAAACATTTGTTTAACTTCATGCGTTTAAAGGACAAGTCTCACCCATTTTTCACATTAGTTCAGTATTTAAAAGCATATTATGATTTACTCACCTCACAATTCATACATAATTCTGCCCTACCGTTTTTGTTATTAAGCTGTTTGTTCGGGAAATTCATATCCACCATTATGTTGTATAGCAGCGCCATCTAGATAAACAAATTGTATTTGTGTGACATCAT
>JAQFXX010000128.1:0-10672 GCA_034693985.1 Nemasoma varicorne
TGGAATAAGGTAGGATCGGAAAACACCCAAATCAAGCATTTTCATACCACACATAGCTTTGGTTTTTGGACATAGATGGCGTTCATTGTATCGTCAAAGTTGTGTATTGGAAAATGGCGTCATTTTCAAGCCCTCATCCGAACGCGAGTTCAGTTTACAACAGCAATTAGTCGCCGTGAGGCTGTATCATAGGGTTTTAAATGGTGCCCCAAATAGCAGTTGTACGTGCCTATAGACCTCTTGCCAATGTTTACATTTGACGTCAAAATTGGACTTCGCTTGCCAAAAACTATGCGCGCAGCAATTTTTCCAATGCACTTTTAATCGCCCGAGGGAAGAAAATACCTGTTTTCGTGATCTGCGCAGCCTGTATGGCAAGCATCGACCAAAGGTTGTGTTTACTTGAAAGAGGTCTATTAGAGAGCGTGTATTGTTACCTTTTTTCCTTAGTTCTGGTTTTCCTTTCTTCACAGTAGCAACAATCATGTCGCCACAACCGGCTGCTGGTAATCGATTTAAACGACCTTTAATTCCATGGACCGCAATAACGTAGAGATTTTTCGCCCCTGTAAACAGAATAAATTCATTTAGTTTTAGCATATCTGGTTCTGGGACTTTCTATGCAATGATTGACAGCAGCTGGTGCACCTACCTGTATTATCGGCACAGTTGATTACAGCACCAACAGGTAGAGCTAAAGAAATACGAAACTTCGCCCCGGCGGTACCACCACGTCCTGAAATCACAATTTCCTTGCTTTAAAATACGAACCGCACATTTATCTCGAAAGAATAGGACTTATTCGTCGTAGGCTTAGCGTTGAAATGGAATGGACACGCCATCCGGCCAACACTTTTCCCTTCGCTTTTATGTACATTTTAAACGATGTATAAATCGGAATTATCAAAAATGAAAAGACCGGTACTTCAAATGACTTGTTTATCAACTAATACAAATGCTGGTCGAGCTTAAATTAACGGATGGCTGAGGATTTAAAAGATTTTGTAAATAACTCACCTCTTTTCGACATGATTGCAGCTAAAAGAAGGAAAATAGTCTCGCTGTCTTCTACGCATGCGTCGGAAAATACATTTGGTTGAAGTAACAGCGCTTTTGTCCCTGGATGTGACACAACTTGGTTCAATGGCGGGAGATACAAAGTACATTTTGAAAAAAATTAACGCCAGTAAATGTTCTGTAATTCAGTTCAGTACTTCATTGGCAAAACCTGGGCAAAACAAGAATGTAGACCACCTGAGATCACAAGCTTACATTTTTGTATGGGCTACCTGCCTGTTGAAATACAGTATACTATACAGATCGAACTACAGCTAAAACAAGATTCTAAGGGGTAATCTCCACTGATTGATCCCAAGTTAAAAACAAGGTTGTGGATCAGGTCAAATTTAGGAAATGCTTACAACAAAGTGGAGAATGCAACTCTTAATAAAAAAAATTATTTGCTGAAAGGGATGATGCCTTCGGCGATATACCCGCTCCTGTGTTCTGGCTGTTTTAAATGGTGACACAAAGCGGGAGTGACAAAGGAAACATAATTTCTAAATAACGATAATTTTTTGCAACTTAGGCTATATCTTTGTAATTATACAATTAAAGCTTTGCAAATAGAATTTTGACATAGACTAAGAGCCAGCACACCTCAAAACTCAATTTTTTATATAAACTACTATTCAAATATTTTTGAAATATTTAGAAATTAAGTTATCAAATAAAATTAAAAAGAAAGACATGGGCTTCAGTTTACAGTTAAGTCTTGTATTATTTATGTAATAATGTATAGATACTTAACAGAAATTCGCAATGACTCCGTCCTAAGAATTCAAACCATTCGAATAGATCAAGTTTAGTCTGGATTTTATAAATAAATTTAATCCACAAAGTACTCAACTTCGCACTTAATCATAAATAATGCGATATGATGCAAGTCATACCTTGTCCATAAATACAAACAAAATCATCAAAACCTAGCTACTTCTCTAACAACTATATCACAAAACGAAAACATAAAAATTGTCAACAAGTTTTCATAGAATGCTTGTTTAAAATATGTTTTCTGAACTTTGTCATTTATTTTTAAAATTAAAGAATAATAAAAACAAACTTTGGTCGAGGAAACGTAAAAACATTGTCGGTTTTAATTTGGATATCATGTCTGCAGTGCTAAAATATTATTGCATATTTTTAACATAGCTTTAAACTATACAAATTCAACGCTGTAAGTAAAATGAACTAGATTGTACGAGAAATTCTCTCTTATAACTAACCTTTTAGTCCTGCATATAGCCTCCATTTATTCTTTTATGCAATGAGTTCTAAAAATTAGAATCTGTTATTTAATTACTTTAATTACAATTAGAAAGAAATAACCCCGAATCTTGGATCTATCTAAAATCCCATTGCATCATTATTTCGAATAATCTTTGATTAAATTTTAAATATATCATGGATTTCATTGTATCTGTTTTTCTCAAAACCATAACAGAATGAGCTCAACCACCTCAATTATAATACTCATAATCATCGTTTTCTTCATCGGTGCCAGGGTAATCTGATACTTCCTGATAATCCATTTCCAGAGCATGGATATCTTCTCTAGCTTCAGCAAATTCGCCTTCTTCCATGCCTTCACCAACATACCAATGCACGAATGCCCGTTTGTTATACATTAAATCAAATTTGCGAGCCAATCGACTCCAGGCCTCCGCAATTGCGGTTGTATTTGCCAAACAGCAAACGGCACGAAGAACTTTGGCCAAATCACCTCCAGGAACTACAGTTGGGGGTTGATAATTTATACCAACCTGTATACAAGTAAAGGTTAAGAAAAAATGATTCTTGAATTCCGTTCTAAATAAGAATGATATTCTTAAATTTAAAAAAGGATAGGGAAAAAATGACCAAACTACAGAAAATAGCGAATTCAATGAAATATTCTTACTTTAAATCCAGTCGGACACCAATCGACAAATTGTATTGTGCGCTTTGTTTTTATCGATGCAATTGCAGCATTTACATCTTTAGGAACAACATCTCCACGATAGAGCAAACAGCATGCAATATACTTTCCACGTCTAGGATCACACTTTACCTATATAGATCAAAAAATCAATAATTGCTTACCGGTATATTTTAAAGAAAATTAATGGAATAGATTTTAGTATAAGGGCATCCTGTTAAATTGCCATGAATGACAAAATCACTGAAGTTAAGAACATTATAATTAAAAAAGCATCAAATCCAATCAAATACTTTTGAAATACATTGTTACAGAGATGCTCTTCTACATTACTTTTTTTGAGTTCTAGCTCTTGAAAACTACTGATTCACAACTAATTCACAGTGACCACAGTGTTAAAAATTAACTTGCATAAAAATTCAATCCTATTTTCAAAATCACAGGGAATCCTCAGAAAAGCTGGCATTTGCTTCGTGGCGAGCATTGGCAGCAGTATATTAATTTTTCAACAGAAAATGATGTTAACTTTAATTAAAAATAAATAACATTAACAATTTTTGCTGGATATATTCCAACTAAAACATTAATGTCCTTACGTCAAGATCATTAGGAAGACTATTCCATAATCTAATAGCATGCAAAAAGAAGGACCAATAGTAAGCATCCGTTTTAGCTCGGAGCTCAGTCAGGGGATTAGAATGAACATGCCTACTGCGATGGTTAGGAATAAAAATATCTGAAACTAAATTAGAATTAATTGGCAACTAAATTAATTTAGTTTAACCTTAGATTATTGAGGCTTCTATTTTTGGTAAATCTTAATGTTGAAACTAGATTTTTTAAAGCAAATCTTCATTATAGATAAATCTTGTATGTGATTCATAAGGCTTCATCATCTTCTATTTCAGTAAATCTTGACTTATTTTGAATCCGGATTATTCTTTTTGGTATTCATCTGGATTCACCATCTTTAATCCCAGTAAATATTCCTGATGGAAAATCTGAGTATGCACAAATCATGTAAATCTGTGAAACTTGGGAGTATATATTACTGTAAACTTTTATGATTTATCAGGATTCACCGGGATTAAAGATGGTTAATCCTGATAAATCATATAAAAATTTATAGTAATAATTACTGCAGTATAGATATTTCTGATTAAACAAATCTGAATCTGGACAAATTTAGTCGAATCTCTGAATTTCATGAGTATTATAGTACATTTTATCCCAAGTACATTTATCCCAGTACATTAATCCCAATAAATATTCCTGATGGAAAATCTGAATCTGGATAAATCTGGTCGAATATCCTAATCCATGGGAGTACCACTGTAAATTTTTATGATTTATCAAGATTTACCATCTTAATCCTAGTAAATATTCCCAATGGAAAAATCTAAACCAGTGTGAATCTGTGTCAAAATCTCCGAATCTTTGAATATCGGTGTCAATTTTTATGTTATTCATCAGGAATCACCAAGGGGTTAGACAGAGTGGAAAAAATCAAATCGTGAGAAAACTAAATCCAATGGAATTAATTATAATAAACATGAAAAATGGAACCTCGCCAAATTCTGGTTAATCTTTAGGATAGAATTTTTAAGTGAATCTTTCTAATTTTCTTCCTGAATTTGGTAATTTCATTTTTTTGGTAATTCCAATGGGTGAATATTATAAAAAATATATAGGCCTAATAAAAATTTATGACACAAGTATACAAAAATCATCTGCTGAATTACAAACAAAATTTCAATTCCGAGCAAACAAATGCACTGTGTGAGATTGTCAGAACAACATCATCTGTCACATGGCCAAGTGTAACCCCCTGGAAATTGCACATTTCCCCTAAATTGCATTGTCACATTGCCCTTGTAATTAACATGAGGCGTGTAATGTTGTTGTTTTCCAATTTGTTTTGTCTGTCTGTCTTGACTCAAACAGACATTTTATGACACAATCATTTACCGTCAGCTTTCCATATTTCAAATTTAAAGCAGATGTAAAGCGCGGTTAGGCAGAGAATTATTAAAACTTGTACCTATGACTGTGGGATGAATTTTAAGGAGAAATATTTTTTTTGGGGAGGGGAGAGGGGGGTAACACTGTTTTTGACGTTGTCAGTTTTACCTTAGTAACTAACCGTGTCACGTTTTATTATTTTTATATTTTTTCCCCTGGTATTTTATGTTAGTTAGAAATGTCCCCTGCTGTTTTGTGGTTAGGTAAAACTGCCTTCTACTTTAAAATTCAGAAACTTGTGAATTACAGAAATTTGGACCTGCCATCAAATTTCTGGGATTTAATTTCTGATATATATGTAGTTTATAAACGTCAACTGAATTTTCAGGTTATGTCCGTCTTGCAATTAACCCTCATCCTAACTTTTGAAAAAAATTAAATTCAACTAAATTTTTCATACAAATTCAGCAATTGAATTTCATCACAAATTTGCAAACCACACTTATGTAATTCAACTTGAATAAAGCTTGTTGGAAGTTTTTGTGAATTTCAGCAGTGTACAGGCAACATTAAACACTTGAATTTTGTCCAATTTGGTATAGATTTGTGAATTTTAGTAATTTTCTTAAAATTCAGGAAATGAATTTTAAAAGATATTATGTAGTTTCAATCACCTAGCTTACTGACTTCCCAAAACAAAAATTCATACACCGCTTATTAAAATAAAATTAGAGAAATTTATAAGCCTCAGCAACAGAATTTCCCAAAATATCAAAACTTACTTCTGTAATTCAAATTAAAATGCTTAATACCGGTATGGCTTCTAAAGTTACAGCAAATAAAAAGTTCACCAATTGAATTATCTAAAATTTTCAATTATACGCCTCTGTAATTTAAATTAAAACTCACATGGCCTATCTATTTCTCCAATTACTCATCAAAATCAATTGAACTTCCCCTAATTTTAAAATATACCTCTGTAAAATTTCAGCAAATCAAAATAGTGATAGTGCAATTGAATTCCAGACCATTTCTTTTCTATGACCTTATACCAATTACAACAACTAAAACTCATATACGGCTGATAAAATTCGAGCAATTCAAAATTCAAAATTCCAAGAATTCTAAATTATACTTCTGCAATTCAACTTAAAACTTTCAAAGTATTTCACTGACATCCTTAAATTTGTTCAAATTTTGAAAATTGAAGATGACGATTTTCTAGCAGCTTTACAACATATAGCATGGTGAGACTACTAATTTTTACAAACTGAATTCACTGAGTTTTCCAGGTTCATAAATTTAGTTTTCCAGATCGAAAGGCAGCAAAATGAAATTAATTATAACTGTTTTTAAAATTAAAGAATGATTATTATATCTTTTTAGTTATTTCAGTTTTTTAAAAATTTGAAAATGGAAGGAAAATATAAATGAGTCAACTTTCTTTTGGCAGTGTGAGAATATCATTCTCAATCACTGAAGTGGTCAACTTTGTTTAATTAAGATTGAGTTCTGAAGTCATTTCAACAAAATTCCAGGCCTCAACAGAAATTCACTCAGTTTTCCCTGAGTATTCCAGGGTAAAACCAATTCCCTGAGTATTCCGGGTTCTTCAGGTATTCCAGGTTGGTAGTCACCCTGATATAGGACCTACCTGAATTCTGACAAATCAAAAAACATCTGAAAACCTAAATTTCAGAGTCAAAAAACCGAAATTCCCTGAGTTTTCCCTGAGTATTCCAGAACCCAGGGTAAAACAAATTCCGAGTATCCTAGGTTCTCTAGGTTTTCAAGGTTGGTAGTCACCCTCAGCCTGATATATGTAGGACCTATACCTGAATTCTGACAAATCAAAAAACTTCTGAAAACCAAAATTTCAAGAGTCAAAAAACAGAAATTCCCTGAGTTTTCCCTGAATATTCCAGAATCCAGGGTAAAACAAATTCCGAGTATCCTAGGTTCTCTAGGTTGGTAGTCACCTTGATATAGGACTTACATGTACCTGAATTCTGACAAATCACAAACATCCGAAACCCTAAATTTCAGACTAAACAAACAGAATTTTCCAGACTATAGTAATTGAATTTCTGAAAAAACCAAATTAAACCTAAGTTCTTCTCGTTTCAGATATCCGAGCTAGAGAGCCCATCTATTTGCCGTTTGATTTATGTGCCGTCCTGACACGGCGCTTCGGATAATGATGTTCTGTTTGCGAGCCATGTAATCATTTGTCACCACACCAAGTTCCAATTTGGATTTGCCTGTTATTTACGGCATGAGGAATTCAGGCAGCAGCAGCAGCAAATGAGTAATGAGCATTTCAATAAGTTCTTGGACTGTGGACATAAGTTAGAGGCCAGTGAACTTGACAAACAGAGCATCCCCCCCCCTTCCCTTAAGACTCCAAAAATGACCAAATTCTTAAAAACAAACAGCACTAGTTATACCCAGAGGGGGGACCAGAGAGAAGAAAAAATTAAAAATCGTATTTATAATCCTAAAATGTCAGAAATGTCAGATTAGATCTGCGGTCTTACCTTATGAGCGCTGAGGGCGTACACATAATCTCCTGTCACGCCCAATTTCAGATCTCCCAAAATGGATTGGCCCGGATCGACTTCCACTTCTTCGTATTCTGAAGCAGAATTTCGGCCAGTTAACAAAATCTAAACAAATAAAAAAAAAATACAAAAAAATTAGAAAAAAAAGTCAAAAAAGGAGCGATATATGAATTTTAATATAGCCAAGTTTCTGAAAAGTTGGAAAGCACCTCTATATCTTTCCTTATGGAAACATAAGTTTCCTGCCCCTACCAAATGACATTTAATTGCTGACTGTAGGGTAGTGAGCTGAACTGAAGTTACATCAAATGTCACATAATTTCAGGGGGAAAATGCAAGGAGAAAGTTCCACAATGCTCATGGGAGATTTTTCATTGGACAAAATATCCAGGCGTCTTATGAGCCAATAATGTCAGATTTTCCTGACATCAGTATATGGTTATTTATTAGCCCTATTACCACTATTATTTATCCAGTGGTACCAGATAACCAATACCATAGACAAGTTTTGATTTCAGAAAAATCGACAACTAGAAATAGTCATGAAATCAAAATCTAAAATATAGTCGAGACAGTTTCCAAAGGCCAATGTTGCCATGCAGATCAAACTGTCATACAGTAATTATCATTATTTAATCTTGATTTATTTATAATGATTGCCTGAAAAACTGCCAGTGTTGCCAGATTACCAATTTAATATATATATCAATATATTATGCACATATTTAATTTAAACTTCTGAAAAAAAAAATAAGAGTGAGTGCATGGTTTTAAGAGCTAATGTGTAACTCAATCGATTTATAGTAGGCTCATATTAAACATCTAATTTCTAAAAAAAATACTTGCAATATCCTCAAATGCCAATGTTGTCAGATTACCAAATAACATTATAACACTACCAGGTTGTCTAAATTTTTTTCACAATTTTAGGACTTTTTAGGGTGAAGTTTAAGGACTTCTTAGAACTTACTTTAGCTTACTTCACAAAAAAAGACTAAATTTGCAGGTATTTTCAACACTACAGTTCAGTTTACAAATCTATTTTTCCAATTTGTTAAGAAAACTAATTTTAAAATAACTACATGTATTCTGGCCTAAAATCGGTATACCAACTTTATTATAAGGATTATTTCAGGAGTTTATTTTTAATTTGGACTCGGTTAGGACTTTAGTTAGGACCATTATTAAAAACTGTGTTTTTTCAACTTTATCAAAAACATTTTTATTTTTTAAGACAACAATAGTAATAATAAAATAAAAAAATATAAACAATTCCTAAAAAATATATCCTACAAAAACAATCAATTTGCCGAACATAATTCCCAAAATATTCTACAGGGTCTAGCTATATAGGGCCACCCCATTCATGGTGGGCATGATTATCACATTTAACAATTTACTAAATCGTGATATTTTACCACACAAAAAACAGATAATTTGGGAAACGTGGTTCGGTTTATTGGCATGTGAAAAACGCCATAAATTCCAGAGAAAATTTCTGGTAATTGCACAGGAGAAAGTGAGATGGGAGTGGATGGAACAATAAAACAACAACAAAAGGCATTATGATTCCAGATGAGAATTCGTGGCTCACAAATGAGATAAAAAGGTGGGAAATTTTTACTCAGATTATTCAATACAACTTCGAGGGACTTAAGTTGTTTCTGGATGCAGCTTTAGATAAAAATCTGACGGAATTTGTTGTTGTTGTTGTTGATGGTAATAGCTCAGAACATAAAAAGGTGGATTTTTTACTGGCTTTGCAAAGAGCCTGTATTTTTAATGTTTTTTGTTGTTTCCGATTAGATCTTTTATTTAAAAGCGCCATAAATTAGTAACAAATAGCCGAAGGCTCATTTTCACACTGAACCCCATAATTAAGAATAATTAAAACGTTTTATAAGCCATTCGGATCTTGTATGCATTTCATACATGTAGTGAGGGAGTGGAAATTGCTTTTTATACGATTTTTTCAAAGTCAATGTCCGTCACTTTGTCCGTGTGAGACAAAAGTTAAAAATCTGACAGCATTGGCCATTGGGTAGTGTGACAAACCATTCTTACTTGAATTTTCTGATTTCTGCACTGCATCGAACGACTTTCGCATTATAGCTCACAAAAAGAAATATAAGCTTACAGACATTTTTTAAAATTTGTTCTAAAATGGCAATGTGACAAAGCATCGGGGCCTGAATATCCTTAATTTCTGCATAGCATCGGCTTTAGCATTAGGAATCGGCATTACGACTCACAGAAAGTGCTATCGACTGGCAGACTTTGTAATTTGAAATAAAAAGGCAGTGTGACAAAGCATTCTAGCCTGGATATCCTTAATTTCGGCACAAAAACATTAACTTTAGCAATACGACTCACAGAGAGAAATAAAGACTTACAGACATTTTTTTAGAATTTTTTTCTAAAAAGGCAGTGTGACAAAACATCGCCGATGCCTGAATATCCTAAATTTCTGCAAAATCTATATGCTGACCGAGTTTTTATAAAATTTGTTCTAAGAAGGCAGTGTGACAAAGCATCCTGGCCTGAATATCCTAATTTCTGAACAGCAAGGACCCTAGAATTACAAATCGCGAAAATGAAATATAGGAATGCAGATTAAATTTAATTTCAACATATATATTTTAAAAATTAGGCAATGCGACCAATTACCCTTGCCTGAATATCCCCACGTTCTGTGCATCATGCATTACATTAAGAGCCAACAACTGAAATCTAGCTAGACTTGCAAAGATTTCAACAAGTACTTTCAAAAAGACAGTGTAACGAAACATCATTGCCTGAATATCTAAAGTGTGCACCTTTTCCCCTAGCATAATTACTCAAGGGTGCAGTATTCCAAAGCAATGGAGGTCGTCCAAATGTACTTCTATACCATTGAGTGTACAGTGTGACTATATTCAAACTCCACAAAGTTTGCACCCTTTCCCCCTATCATTCGAGACATTTTTTTTCGGGACTTCTCAATGTGTTATGGGCTGTAGACTTGCAAAGATGTCAAAAAGTTGTTCTAAAAGACAGTGTTACAGTGGATCTTTGCCTGAATTTCCCTGAAGTTCAGCACAGCATAGACCTTATAAATTCTGCAAAAATCCATGTCATATGAAGCCAGTAGTGGGCAAGCAGTCCTACATCAACTTTAGTTAGACAAAACTAA
>JAQFXX010000129.1:0-10642 GCA_034693985.1 Nemasoma varicorne
TACTCTTGTTTAAAATATTTGTTCTGGAAATATATTAGTGTGCACGTACCTTGCACACTTACTGACGATTATATGCTTATTATTCTAAACCTCTGTCGAAAACCGTTTCATAATTAGTCCAAGGATTTTGTTCCACAAAATAATTGTATTTTCATTTATATGAGAGTATTTTCAAGTATTCGCATTATCTACTCGGTTCAAACCGAGCGCCAAAATTAAATTGAATATGTAACACCTTTTGTATCCCCTAGATGGCGCTACCACAATTTGGCGGGAGGATGCTGGAATGAGTCATTGAAGAAAAGAGTCGGAGAAAATCAATGTCAAATATGTTACATCTGGTTATTTCGAAAAACGGTTTTAGTTTCGGATTTTTATTGTTGTAAAAAAGGAAGCGACTGCTGAAGATCTGTGTAAGCTATATTTTTTTATAGCTTCTAGGCAAATTATTGAATGCGGCTTTCATTCGTTCTGCAGCATGCATAGTGTACGTTCTAGCATAGGTTCTAGCTGTTCTCTAGCTCTGCCTCGATCTTGCCTGCATGGATGCATGTTCTCTCCCTATTTTCTATCAATGTCATTTTATGGACTCTGTCGGCCTGCAGATGTTGTAGATTTTTTACCAAATATCGACCCGTGTATAGTTTTCATCATTGACGTACGTTTTTGGTTTAAGTTCGATATGTTTATTGTGTATTCTACATTCAACCAAGGATAATTGATATTCTACCGGTCATAACATTCAAGATTGCATCTGGACTTGTATGCAAAAATGGGAGGATGTTTAGCTTCTCTTTCTCAAATTGATGGCAAAGATGCTGAATTGGGGTTGTTGGAAATTTTTGTTCAAAGTAAGCAAGTACGAAACTACGTATAGACCTCTTCAAAGTAAACACAACCTTTGGCCTATGCTTGCCATACAGGTTGCTCAGATGGCTAAAACAGGTATTTTCTTCCCTCGGGCAAATAAAAGTGCATTGGAAAAATTGCTCTGCGCATACTGTTGGGCAAGCGAAGTCCAATTTTGACCTCAAATGTAAACATTGGAAGAGGTCTATAGGCCGGTATAGGCTATTTATCAGTTTCATGCATGCTGATACATTTCATACTTAAATTTCATAATGATAAGGTCAGGTGGTATCACAGCTATCATCCCATGAACTGTCATGATGAATGCGGACATATGAATTTTACCCAATTTCACAAGTATTAAATTAAAGCCACATTTTCCCTACATGGAGAAATTAAGGCTTCACGTATTCGCTAAATCTCGCAGCCATGGTCAGCGGTGTTGCATGTGCAGTAACACAATGAACCAACAAATTCAAATTTAGCAGTTTAGTGCAAATGCCAGTAAAGGGCACACGGATCTTACCACACTTGGAAGATGGGGTCATTTTCAAGCCCTCATCACGGCTATGCCCTCATCTCTAGGGCCACTTAATTCAGCATATATCCCAAGTTTTATATGAGAAATCCTCCTAAATCCACTACGAACCGCCTACATAGCTGGAATGCAATTTGAAACTCATTTTCTGAAACTCTGCATTTTTATTGAGTGATCTTTCATGAGATCTTGCATACCTATTTATAGAAATGCTATAATATACATAAGCCTTATTGTGATGAATGTGTAATTACATACTTAGCTCTAGACATAGCTTCATACAGCTACATCTAAGATATATTAAATGAACTAAGTTTTTGTGTTCTTACTGTTTTAGCAATTAAGCTGCTTTTAATTTTGCTATATTTCTTTCCATGGGTTGTATTCATTTTAAAAGTGCTTGATTTTTTTTTACTGTAATCTGAGTACTTCCAATAATCTTATTTTTTCCAGTTCTTAACAGTGGTTCTTTGACCGAATTCTCCAAAATGAATGATTTTAAAATTAATCACCATATTTTACAACTATTTTCCTTGCTAAGGTAGACACAACTGTGAATTTCTTTATTTTTTATTTATTGTTTTATATGCATGTATGTATTATGCAGGAGAACAAGGCTCATGCTTCTCAGCTAGTTTGGGGGAGGGGGGTTCTCATTTTTGAAGATCAAAATATGTGACAAAAATTGACACATCATCAGAATTTGACCCCCAGCTCCTGATAGTGTGTCAATTTTTGTCGTGAAACAGCATACTGTAGGACATTTTTTTATCATCAAAAATGTAAAAAAGAAAAAAAATGATCTAGCTGAGAGGTATGGTTCTTGTTCTCTTGAATTCCTACCAGCTACAAATGAAAATGATCAGCATGTATGATGTCCCCATTCATATCTTTATTTAGACGTGGTCAGCCAAATGCTGTTGATGGTGTTGAAGGCTATGAAGATCTTCTGCTAAATAGCATTACACCATATTCTTCTGCACAGGTATTAGTGGAATTCCCAGCATTACGACCAAATTATGTGCTAGCTTATACCGGTCTTAAGATAAAGTTAATAATTTCTAGACTGGTGCCGCTATGGCTATCAAAAAGTTAGCGGAGACCTGTTCAACACCTGATGAATTTCGTAAAATGTATGCTAGGCTGAAAGCAAAAAAGTAAGCTCTTTAATTTTAATACTAAGGGTTTTTGCGGACTAGTAAAAATCACAGCGGACTGTTTTTAGTTGCAGGGATGTGGATGCGTTAGTCCATGTACTATACAAAATAGCTGAAGATGAAAAGGTCCATTATTAAAATTTTGATTAGAACATTTCCCATTCTTGGTTTTCCAATATGGATATTTTCATTTGATTTTTCTTATAGACAAAAACATTTCTGGCAAGAAATGCTCAAAAGAGACTGGAAAGGTCTCATAAGACAAGTCAAGTTTCTATGTCTCCTCAAGCCAGTGGCAAGATGTCAGCTGAGGAGGTTTCACAGGTAATGTCCTTGCATCTTATCATCATCAAAAATATTAAAATCAATGAGGTAACACCAGATTAATATTTTGGCGATGATTTTAAAAATTTTAGGCTATCTGGTTTTAATATTTCTCTTTCCCAAAATCCGCAAAATAAAAGTGTATAAATAGTGTTTTATTAAACACCCTGGAGGAGAACTCATCCCCAAAATTTATTAATTCATAATCGTAAGACGGTTTCAGCCTGTTAATTATTCTTAGAAAACGTTTTACTTGAATGTTGCTTACTGCAATGCAACAGCTTGCATTATCCCAACAGATAGATAATTTTTACTATTATTCAGAATAGTTTCAAGCAATTAAAGAGATATTAGGACACCTCAAAAAAAGACAAAACTAAATTTTTATTTTTTTAGAAGGAAAAAAATCTGATATGTTTTAGGAAATTCAATTAAGATTTAAACTTGACTTAAGCTGTATCTGTGCAACAAAAAATCTTTGGTGTATTTATACTATTAAATAAATAATTCCATTTTTCATTTGCTCGTTTCTAGCTTCGAAGGCGCCTTCTTAAAGAATCCAGTCTTTCGATGAAGAAATCAGGACTTGGTGTTTCTGAGCTAAATGGTAAGATTTTGTTATACTGTATGTGTGTTATGAGACCATGTAATGGAAAAACTATATTCAGGCGTAGTATTGACAGCAGTAATTACTTTTTTTAGAACATGTAAATTATCCAGAAGCACCAGCTTGGGTAACGGATAGGCCAAATCTCACATTAGATTTTGTTGTGGAGGCTTTAGATTCTCGTAATCCTGTGTGTCTTATTATTTTGAAACATTAATGCTCAAATTCTAGTTTTAATTAAAAGTTTGTTCTAAATGTGCCTGTAATTGTTTAGGGAGATTCTTTGGGAGCAGTTCCATTGCCTTCTCAGGAACACACTCTAATAGAAGACATCCTTTATTGCCTTGAGGTTAGAGATGTGATTTACTATACAATTTAATGAAACAAGTTTAAGTTTTAAAATTCAATGAGTATTGTAATTTGTTTTTCCATTTTAATTGTCAATTTTGACCACTTTTGACGTATTTTAGGGCATTTCTGGCGAACATATTATTGCATTGCCTCTTGAATCTCCCTATTCTCCTAGGACATTTATTGTAGATAATTCTATTGGTGAGCAAAGATTATTTCATTAAGATACATGCACAAATATTTGAATGGAAATTTTGAAATTAGTTTAATCAATTTTTGTTTCAGATCACTGCTTCAGGAGGATGATAGAACGTATTTTACCAGTTTGCTCCAATTTCTCACTTGTTTCAAGGTTTGTTAAAGGTTTGTAGGTGTGAAATGCGCAGATTTCAGTTCACTGATTGCGCAAAGATTTCAAAAGTATTTTTTTGTTTTCAGAAAAGTCTAGTTTCCAATTTGGCCAAGTAAATCAGTCACTTTGTGCTGCAATGAGAACAGTTATTAAGGTATATGATAGATAGTTGCTTGGATCCACAAAAGTACAATTTGCCAATTTATAATATCATGTCGGTTCAAACAGGATCATCTGGTATTGGTGGCTCAGCTGGAGCATCAACATAGACAGGGCTTGCTTACTTTTCAAAAACTGTGGGTATATATTCAACCGACTGTACAGACAATGGGAATACTAGCTAGTATTGCGAAGGCAATAAATCGGGTTTGTCAGAAACTTTTTTTGTGATTGTTGATAAAATTTTAAATAGAAAGTTATAGTTTTGAAATTTTTACAATATACAAATATGTCATTTTAGTCATCAGCTACAGGTGGAGCTGTTCTTAGTATGCTACATGAAAAAACCTGCAATTTGATGGGGTATGAATTTGACACTTTTATTGTTTTCTGTATAATAGATGCAATTTAATAAACTAATACATGTAGCACGTTTTTTCCAGGAACCCAAAAGCACAAGAACTCTGTCTTTATCTAACACAAGCTGTAAGCGTTATTTTAATAGTTATCTAGTTTTTAAGTAGGCCTATTTGTTAATGCGGCGGATAACTGTTATTTGTTTTAGGCTTGCGTCCCATATTTTGAAGTTCTGGAGAAATGGATTTATAAAGGAATTATTTGTGACTCTTTTAAAGAGGTATTCAAATTTGAGCGCTTAGGTTAAATCCAAATAATTGCTGTGAATGAAATTTTTTAATTATCTTTCAGTTTTTAGTTGTGGATAACGAATGTGTGAAAAAAGAAGATTTGCCAGTGGAATACAGTGATGAATATCCTTTCATAATGTTGTGAATTAATTACCTTTGTTTAATACAAAACATTTGTATAGTCTTAACATCAGATGACATCATACTTTTGATATAATTGGCAATTCATTATATTTTTCTCGTTGCCCCCTTAATTACATCTTACCTATTGGGAGAAACGGTGCACCATCTGTAAAGAAAAAATTCCAGTTTTCTTGGAAAAGGTTGCAGATATGATCTTGCGGACGGGAAAATACTTGAATGTAATTCGACAATGTGGTAAGCAATTGGTGTGCAGACTATTCTTTTTTGTTAACTATAATCTCTTTCATTATTTAAAATTGTTATTTTATCAGGACAAGATGTCAAATGTCCAGATGCTGAAGAAATTGTTTATACTCTAAATGAACGCCAATATGTGGAAAAGATAGAGAAAGCTTACAGTTTTGCTAGCAAGAAGCTACTGCATATGCTAATGCATGAGAATGATCTCATGGGTAGATTAAGATCTGTAAAGCATTATTTCCTGCTTGATCAAGGGGATTTTATTGTACAATTCATGGATATGGCAGACGATGAGTTGAGGAAGAATATTGGCGACATAATGCCCACACGACTGGAATCATTGCTGGAATTGGCACTGCGGACAAGTGTAGCAAACCATGATCCATATAATGATGATGTCAGGTATGATGCAGTGAAGTTTTTATTTTATTTCTTCTTCCATTATTGAGGAGAGAAAAAAATAACCCGAAAAAGATCTATTTGGAACTTTTGAAAGCTATGCCAATTTAGTGGCCAGTTTATTTGCTGTGAAAAAACACTTAAGATATTTTTAAAACTGTTCGTTTGAAAAATGGTTTCTTATTGGGTTGTTCCAGAGTGATGCTGCATCCATCAGGTTTAATGTCTCAAATGATCCGAATTATGAGCAGTAAAGGAAGCTATGGTCGGTTTTAGTGTTCTTTTGATAAGTATTTTAGCATTTAGTCTTTAATCTTACCCATGTTTGTGATTTTTAGAAAGCCAAATTCAAATGGAGACTCAGCTGTCTGGCTTGGAAGCATTTTCATTTCATTATGAAGTCAAGTGGCCACTCTCCCTTATTCTTAATCAAAAGGTAGATAATATAGACATACATCTGTTTTCCATTTCCATATTTCTTGAAATACATATTTTATTTTAATAAAATTTATTTTTTGTCTACAGGTTCTCACCCTTTATCAGATGTTATTTCGCCAGTTATTCCATTTGAAGCATGTGGAACGTTTGTTATGCAGGTGAAAATATTTCATTATTTAATACATTTCATAAAATATCCACTTAATGTGACTCTTCTGTGAAATTTCTAAAAGGAGAAATTCACATACATGAAATGTCTGATCACAGCATCAATTTCTATGTAAAGCTTGGCATTTTTGTTTGAATTTCGAATATTAATTCAAAAATGTTAAATCCTGTAAACTTGTCTTTCAATTTTTTAAAAGATATTATGAAACTCAATTTCTTTTGCACTGAGTATTTTTCTAAAGATATTTTTTGAAGTTAATTTATATGTTTGAAATATCAGTGGTTTACATAAAAGATCTGTTTCATGGGACTATCTTTGAAACTTCAATCTTCAAACAAATTGATGCCCAGACAATAAATCTTATCAAGCAAGGTTCTGTAATATTTCATTATAGTACAATGTGTTTCTATTTTCTCAGTGTTTGGATAAGTACAAAGGTTGCAAAATCGTTCGTCTTGAGTTCCTCTCGTTGGTATGCCTCTGCATTTGCCCTTCGTCAGCGAATGCTAAATTTTGTCCAAAATCTAGAATATTACATGACCTTTGAAGTTCTAGAACCAAGTTGGCATGCATTTATGACAAAGTTGCAGTCTGTAAGTAGTTTTGCAATATAGTCTGCCAAGCTATGCAAATACTTTGGAGGAGAGATTTTAAATTTTTCGTTTATTTAGGTTGCCAACGTGGATGATGTCCTTCACATTCACTTTGATTTTCTTAATTTATGCCTGAAAGACTGTATGCTTACAAGCCCTGATCTGCTAAAAATTGTTATCAAGTTGATGAAAATATTTGTGGACTTTTCTTATTTTATTTTGGTGCGTTTCTATTGTAATTTACTTTTTTAACCTGTTATTGTGCTCTTTAAGTCAAAACTTTGTGTATTCCGATTTAAGCACATGAACAAATATTCAGTCGACGCAGAAGTGAGTTGCATGCTGCAGCCAATGGATCATAGCAATGTTGAGAGTCCAGATGCAATAGATGACTTAATCTCTGCCCATTCATTAGCGTCAGGAGAGACTTTTGAGCAAAGGATTGCTAAATACGACGATGAGTTCTCCGAAAATCTCATAATTCTACTAAATCGGATTTCAGAAGTGGGGAGAGAGAACTACAATGAAAAACTAGTCAACATACTCTATAGGTAGGCTAAATCTGCATATGAACATCAGCTAAATTTCAGGCTTCTACAAACCAAACACTGAATATGAGATTATAAGATTTTAAAAAGAAAAATACCCTAATATTATTATCTTTTCTTTTAGGGTCGATTTTAACAGCTATTATACAGAGCGTCTGGAAAAATTTAGTGCTGAACAGATGTCTAAATCTACCAAAGTGGAGCAGCTAAAAAAGAAAAAGCCACCCGGTGAGTTTTTAATTGTTTGTATTATTTTATACTTTTTTTTTAAAATTTAGTGTTAAACTTATGGAAGGGATATGTGTGCATGTAAACTATCTTTGGGAATGTATGATGAGCCAATAAGTTTTATGCAATTGCAGTCCCACCAAAAAGTCCAAAGGTTGCCAAAATTGCCGGTCATGCCTCTAGCGAGTCGTCGGGGTGAGCATCCCAGATTTGCCGACCCTAGCTGCTCAACTGCATTGAATTTTTACTGAAATAGGAACGTAAAATTTAAATGATGTTTAAGTATTTCTGTGGATTAACAATGGAGTGTTTGTAAATGTCCTGTTCAAACTTGTCTGTTCATTTTCAATTAAATTTAACCGAATTTCCTAAGTGCAGAAAGTTGAACATAGTTGAACCATGTTCAACTTTTCTGAGAGACGCGTGCTATTGACCAATCAAGAGCGAGCTTTAGAACTAAATGTCCATGAGACAATTTATCCTCTTGCACATGCTACATTGTTCAGAATACTTGAGCCGGCAAATTTTATGTGCTAATGTTTATTTTAATTCACTTTTTGGCCAATTAACAGATGACCCATGGCTGGCCATGGGTTTATATAGATAGAACTTTGTAAATCTCTTTGGATATTCTTTTTTAAAATTTTTACAAAAAATTTCTTGAGGAAATTAACCTACGGTCATTGAGATGCCCATATAAAGTGAGCCTAAAAATGGAATACAATTTGGATTTTATGCAATGGGCTTCCTTAAATTTGCTGGTGCATGTTAGGACATCTCAATATCGTTTATACTGTAGGCTTTTTAAATAAATCAGTTTTCCTAGACAAATGCGAAAAATACCACTTTTTAAAGTAGCATTATAGGCTTGTTGCACATGTCATTTTTTAAATTTTTTGGAACTTTTTGCACATTTTCGACCAAAGTAACCCGTGCGGCCACCTGGATCAGTTTTCAAGAATTCAATATTTTCTTAGCATGTGTCATAGAAAAAGCATTATACCAAAAAAATTGCATGTGCGAGAACAATGCAAAGGTTCCACAAAAATTAAAAAAATGACATGTGCAACGAGCCTATAATACCTCTTTAATTAACATTAGAATTTGTATGACCATACTGTATATTTTCAGCCATAAATTCGTTATTATCCCTAGATGCCAATTGAATGACAATTAAACATTTCAGCAAATTTTTATTATAATTTGCAAATTTGCATTTATAATAACATGCACCTTGAGCCCCAGGAATTCTAATTAAAAATCCCTCAGCAAATTTTTATTATAATTTGCATATTTGCATTTAAAATAACATATGCACCTTGATCCCCAGGAATTCTAATTAAAAAATCCCTCAGCAAATTTTTATTATAATTTGCATATTTGCATTTAAAATAACATATGCACCTTGAGCCCCAGGAATTCTAATTAAAAAATCCCTCGAAAAATTATAAGCTTGTGGATAGATGGCGCTACTTTCCTTCTTTTTATCAAAGATCTTGGCGCCATGCGCAGCAGCACGTGACCAGGCTTATTGCTGGGATTCGAAGCCCAGATTTGTGGTATTTTATTCCGCGGTTCGGCATTGTGTGGTCGTGTTTGGAGAGCTAAGGTTACTGGTAAGATATATTTTCAATTTTAAATTTAAAGAAAGGAAATGGTGTTTCTAAAGATTAGAATTTCATTCCAAAATTTGGCGTGGCATTAAGTTATGCGTTTTTGTTCAGTTATTGCTAGACGCTAGCTCTTCGAATTTCAAAATGGGCCCATGCACTCTATGATAGGCCTATAGTAACATTCATTGTTTTTCCATTTTTGTATGCAAATCGCGCTTTTGTGGCCTTTTGTATGCAAATCGTTCTTTTTTGGCCATTGTTGGTGGCTTGGGGCAAATGTCACCTTGGACGAACGTCTATTTCGTCCAAGGATTGGTGCGTCCAAGATGTCACGTGCTAACAATTTTCAATCTACCTGTCTAAGCTAACCTTTCCTAAGCCTTGGACCAAGAAGCTTTGCCCTTGGACCTTTGGCCAATGCTGGGACTGCAGCCATTGAATTAAGGCTCAGTTACATAGCAAGATTGAAACTCAAGATTGAGATTGGGTTCATGCAGTGAAGATTGAATCTTGGATCCGTATAAGATTCAAATCTTTAAGTGTCTTTGAAATTTCCAATCTTCTATGTAACTGGAAGAGATTGTTTTCACAGATTGAATCTTTGTGTTTAACGGACATTTTTCAATCTCAATCTTCCTATGTAACTGAGCCGTTAGAAATGTTAATTATGTGCACAAATAGGTGATTTTGTTGATGCATTTCAATAGATTATTCTTTTCTTCTTGTAAATACACAAGTCCATCCTTTGTGCTCAGTACATGAATTTGGTTTGCTTGAAAAGTGTCTATTCGGCACAAATTACCCAAAATCTTACTATTTTAAATGCAGTCAACTTATGCTGTCCTATAGTTGATTTGACATCAAGATGACGATAACATACGTGCATGAGCCAAAAATTGGAATAAATTTCAAATTCCATCCAATAGAAAAAAAGAGTAAACTGACCGCTGAAGTTGTAGCCCCCCCCCCCCCCCCCATCCCGTGTTTTTGAGCATGCTGGAAAACTATGATAGGAGCGTATAATAGGATAGGATTGGTTAGTATAGGTTAGGTTGCGGGGGGAGGGGGGGGGGGGGTCGGTCTCAAAAACGTGGGGCCCCCATTTCATCAAAGTACCATTTTTTTATTCAGATAGTACAGTATACATATAACCCGATTACAAGTGTGAATGTAAAAAGGTATTTAAGATTGTAGAAAACAGTAACATATGTACAGTCTTTCGAAACAAGCATGTCTGATTTTATGCAGCACTGTAAATCAGAAATATTGATATTTAAGTCAAAATT
>JAQFXX010000130.1:0-10614 GCA_034693985.1 Nemasoma varicorne
ATCAACATTTCTACATGAACATTCATGCATTTGTTATTGATAAAGTGCGCTAAAACGGCCCGTCGTAAGCCTGCAGCGCCTTCTGGTGAGCGAGTTGGAAAGGTCTCCATTAACGTAGTGGAAGTGTCACTACTTACTCTCTTCTATATGCTATGCTATCCGATTGGGGATTCTCATTGAATTGGTTATTTTTAACATTTTTCAGACCGAAATGCTAAATCTGAAACACGATAACGAGCGACTCCAGCGCTTGGTTTCCAACAAATCATTGACGTCTTCCCAGAGTTCTTTGCCTGTAACCGACCAATTAGAGCAAAGGTTGAGTGTCTCGGAAATGTCAGCGCCATCTAGTGTGGGTTAGTTCAATGAGATCTTTATTGAGTTGTCCTTTTCAAAGGAGTAAAACGTGCCTGTATCTCCAGTGATTTCCACTAGTTAATACTTTGATAAATCTTGGTTATATATTCACAAGTCTTTTAAATCATTGTAAATCTTAAATCTTGTTGTGAATCTCTTCTTTTAGTGGTATTTTTAGCTTGATTTCTTGCCTTATTTTGATTTTGGTCATGTAAATCTTGCCAAATCCAGTAAATACAGGGTGACTACTAACCTGGAATACTCCGGGATTTTGTTTTTCCCTGGAATACTCAGGGGGAAACTCGAGGGTCACTCCCAAAATAGAGTTGACTTCTAAATATATTTTCTTTCATTTTCAAATCTTTAATATATTATGGTAGCAAAAAACGCAATAGTAAACCATTACTCAGTGTTAAAAAACAGTTATTAAGTTATTATTAACCATGTTTCGCTGCCTTTCAACCTGGAAAACTAAAATAATGATCCTGGAAAACTCGGGGAATTCAGTTTGTAATAAACCGTATATTCACCCTGATATGTCCTGTAATTTTTTTATGAATCCTCAATCCATTATAAACAGGGTTGCCACAGGTCAGGGAAAACTTGGAATACCTGGAAAAGTGAGGGAATCCGAAAAAAGTGTGCAAAGTCGGGGAATTTTGCCTTTTTTGAAGAAATTAGGGAAAAATCCAGAAATATGTTTGTCTGCCATAGCACATTTAGCACAGCTTAAAGAACTGCAATCAAAAAGTCCAAATTAATCAAAATGCATTTATTTGCATTGAAAGCTAAAGGAATTGAAAAGGAAATTTCTAGTGTAGAAATTGCATTGAGAATGAGCTGCTTTAAATGTATGTCTTAACCAAATTTTAAATAAAATTTAAGAATTAAAGGTTGGTAAGGGAGAATGTTATGGAAAGGTCAGGGAAAACATGGTAAAGTCGGGGAATTTAAAGTTAAAAATTGTGTGGCAACCAGGTCTGTATTAGCTCCCCATAAATCTCGTTTATATTACATAAGTTCTGTAAATCTTTAAAAAATCCTCAAAACTATCATAAATCTATAAATCTTGTTTATATATTTTGACCTTTGTTGAATATTTTTTGCCTGTTTTTTGATTTTTAAAAATTGTTTTCTTATTCAGATATCTTCCTCTCCGATATTGCTATGGAACGAGACGGAAAACGAATTACCGTATCTGTATTTTATGGTTGCCACGGCGATAGCAGCAAGAATGCCTGCATTGCCAAAGAGGTGCGGAAGGATATTTAAGAAAATCCCGAAGTTTTTTCTTAATCTTCTCGTTTTATTTATTTAATATAATTTTATTTTTTGCAGCCAGCGACAAATTCCGAAGTTTCAGTCGGCTCCATCTTTGTATCCAGTAAAACCAAGTGGGATATTTTGGACAGTTTGGTGAGGAGATGCTTTAAGGAGTATGTGCTTAGGGTTGACCCGGTCTCAAATTTGGGGCTTAATGCGGAAAGTGTCCATAGCTACCATCTGGGAGAAGTAACTATTTCAAAAGGTAACTTTTTCACAAATTTGTATCTGAAAAACTTAATATTTTGGGCATTTTTTTTTTTAAGTTCTTAGATTTTTGATACTACCGTCCATTCCATGCTGAGAAGTCCCCACTAGAGAATATTCACCTGCTCATATTCCAGCTTTCATTCACTGGATGAGTTTTAGAAAAATAAATATTTGAGTGATATTGGGTAAATAATATTGGGCGCAAGTTCCAGAAAAAAATATTGGGGCAAAATTCGAATTTTGAACAATTTTCGTGCAAAGGTTGTGGACTTCTCGACATGGAATGGACTGTAGATTTTCTGAAAATTTTGGGATTCTCAAAATTGTAAGTTAGATATCATAAAAACTTAAAATTTGGAATTTTTTGAATTCTTTAAGGAAACTGTTGAGGTATTTGAGATTTTATAACTAGTAGTAATAATAACAATAATAATAATATATGTAAGTATTTTATAATTTATATTGATATTAATAATAAGTTATATATATAAGCATTACAAACAATGTCTTATATTAAATATACTAATAATGATAATATTAATATTAATAATACTTTTTTTCTTTTCGGAAAACTGTCAACATTTCATACATTATCATGTAGTTTCTGTATTGAAACCATGAGATTTTTGGCAAAATTTTACTTGTACCAAATTTGTGTCTACATTTTTTGAAAAACCTGTGGTAGGGTTGCCACAGGTCAGGGAAAACCTGGAATAATCAGGGAATTTGAAATTGAAAATTGTGTGGCAACCCTGCTAAGATTTTCCAGAAAAATTATAGGTTTTTTTTTCTTTTGCAGAATGTGAAGTTCCTGAGCTGCTCCCTTGTGGCTACTTGATAGGCGACAATATGAATATCAAGATAACCTTAAAAGGTAAAATTAGCAATAATTTTAATTTCAAAAATATATTTGTGATATATTTCCACGAATATCTTAATCTTGGATGAAATTATTTCAGGAACCAAGCAGAACAGTGTTGATTCCCTGGCCTTTGAGACCCTCGTTCCCAAATCCATAGTTCATCGTTACGTTTCTCTTTTAACCGAACATCGGAGGATAATTTTGTGCGGTCCGAGTGGAACTGGAAAAACTTACCTCGCTCACAAACTTGCAGAATTTTTAGTCCTTAGGTACTTTTCATTATTATTATTGTATGTTTTTTTGCATAATTTGTCTTAATTTTTCTGAATTTATTTTCTGTTTTTGCCCTTAGGTCTGGCAAACTGCCCACTCCTGGATCGATTGCCACTTTTAACGTTGATCACAAATCCGCCAAAGAATTACGCCAGTATCTATCCAATGTTGCTGAGCAATGTGAAGGAAGGTAATTTTTAAGAAAAGATTTGCTGAAATATTTTCTGAATATAGGGTACTGAGTTGATTTGAAATTAAATTTTCCGAGTCTTATCTTTATTTACTTTTTTCAATTTTTGTTTTGTAGCAATGCGTCTGATTTGCCGAGTGTTATTATTCTCGACAATTTGCACCACGTGGGCTCCCTGGGAGAAGTCTTCAATGGTTTCTTAAGCGCCAAATACCAGAAATGGTCAGGTTTTTCTCTCTTCTTTTTAGCCAATTTGGTTATTTTACTTTTCTGTACTTCTTTAATGTTCTTGTGATTTTTCATTTTCCAGTCCTTTCATTATTGGGACCATGAATCAGGCAACTTGCTCCACCACAAATCTTCAATTACATCATAATTTTAGGTAATTAGAATTATTTATTATTTTTATAGCCTTTAATTTATCCTTACTTTCATTTTTGCCACTTTTAAAATGTTTTCCTTAATATTTTTTCACCTGGTTACCTTTAAATGCATTCTGGGGGAAGAATTCCACCGAAAATGCAGCCTCAGTTGCTGCTGGCATTGGAAAAAAAATTGCTTTAGTTTTCTGCAGCAGTTTTCTAAAAATACCCACAGATTTTACCCCTTTTTTTCATTTTTTCAAAAAAATTTGTGAATTTCTAACAATTTTTTCATAAATCTTACAAAAAAATTTTGAACTAGCGTAAGCCTTTTGCAATTTTGTTACTTCCCAATGAATCCTGTGCAGGTATTTTCGGGTAAAATACAGCCTTAGTTGCTGCTGGCTCTGTGATTTTTTTCCTGTAATACAAGCAGAATATCAAGTAGGGTGGCGCTGCTAAGTTTTTTTCTTTCTATCTAATTTTCTACCAAAAATTATGAATTTTATGAAATATTTAAGTGTTTTTAATCTGTTTTTTTAGGTGGGTGCTCTGTGCGAATCACATGGAACCAGTAAAGGGTTTCTTGGGGCGCCACTTATGTCGAAAATTAGTCGAAGTTGAAACCAGGAGCAACTTAAGAAATAACGATCTCATCAAAGTCATTGATTGGATGCCAAAAGTTTGGTTACAACTGAATAAATTCCTGGAGACCCACAGCTCTTCGGACGTTACCATCGGTGGGTGATCAACCTTCTCATTAAACTTCCTCCTAGGCACCTGGTTGATGCCTTAAATATAGCCTTAGTTGCTGCTGGCGCCAGAAAACCTAAACCAACCAACCAACCTTTTTCCTGGACTTCTAAAATTAGGAAATATTTTAATTTTTCTTTATTTTTTGTTGTAGGTCCTCGGCTTTTCTTGTCTTGCCCAATCGATATTGCCGCGTCTCAAGTTTGGTTCACCGATCTCTGGAATTATTCGGTGGTCCCTTATTTATTGGAAGCAGTTAGAGAAGGGCTGCAGGTGAGGACGGATAAATATTCTGAAAATTTACCAAAAAAATATTTCTCTGAGGTTTTTTCTTTTGTAGTGTATTCCAAATTGATAAGATCAGCACTTGATCTGTCCGCATTTTTGAATTCTACTTTCTTATTTGCTGTAGAAATGCACGTGCAAATCTGAGAAAAGTATTCCAAATTTTGTCTCGCATGCTGGTCATCCCAATGTGGAATGGACTATTGTAATCCTACTTGGCAATAGATTCCTCTCTGAAAGTTTATTAGTGCAGTCCGTAAGACATTTAAAAGTCCCAGAAAAACTTTTTTATTTTTTTGAATGTGAATTCGGGGGAAATTCTATCGGTGTCTATGATCCAACCATATGCAACAAACATTCTACGGTGTTGCCACCTATTCTATAATTACACCTGAGAATATTATTATTTCATACAATATTTTTTAGTTTTCTGGTATGTTTTTACTTCAAATTATCGATGGGCTATGATTCTCTTTTTCAAATATTTGGAATCTTAATAAGAACGGTGACACATGACCAGGCGCACGTGCCGAGGCTCTTGCATTTGCACGTGCTTGCAGGAGCGGAAAATTGCTTTTGGCTCATGCAAAGATTCTATTGGAAAGCATGCTCGTGCATTTGTCTCGTGCTGGAGTTGGAAACTATAATTTTGTGCTCATGCTAGGATTCCATTAAAGTGCAAAAAGAAATTTGAAAAAGAACTGCACGTGCGGACATTTGCACGAGCAGCTGGGCTTGTGTGCACATGCAGAATTTCAAAAAACCGATTTTCAGCTCATGCTTGGATTCTATTTGAGTGCAAAGAGAAATTTCTTCTCCATTGTGATTGGGAAAAAATGAAATGCAAATAGCGCAGTGAAATAGGTCTGAAAATTTATTTAAGGAATATGTTTTTTTTTTCTTGTTTCTGTAGTTGTACGGCCGACGCGCCCCCTGGGAGGATCCCACTGAATGGGTAATTGAAACTTATCCTTGGCCGGCTGGAACAACGACAGTTGATTGGCCGTCTTTATTGAGAATGAGACCTGAGGATGTTGGATACGAAGGACATCCGGGTCCAGGAGCCGGATTAGGAGCAAAGTCAACCAGTTCGGTTCAAAGTGATCTGGAACAGGATCCGCTCGTGAGTATCGATCAGAATATAGTCAGCACCCTCTAGGGGAGGTTTTTTGCTCGCAAATTTGGGAGAAGATTCTCTGAAATGCCTTTTGGCACGACTAAATTTGCGAATCTTTAGATATTAAATCTTGAGATTTACGAATCAGTAGGAGATTTTTAAATTTGTGAAACTTCAGGTATGATATATTGAGATTTATAAATCTGTATATCTATATCTGTGAATCTTCAGATATGAAATCAATCAATTCAAATATTCACGAAGATTTATGAATCTGCAAATCTTTATAAGAATCCCAAACTTTTTCTTGACTTTAACCCATTAGGGCCAAAGGGCCTTTTGGAGTCCAACTGCAAAAGTATTTGGTTGTTTATCAGTCATACATAAAATGTATCAAAAGTTCGGGTCCTTTGGTATGGTTGGACCAATGGGCCATATTATGAAATGGTTTTGGTCCTTTGGTAGGGTTAGGGCTTAAAGCGCATTTGGGACATATGGTCTAAAAAACTGGGTTTTATTATCAAACATCCAGAGTATGTGGGCAATAGATGTTTAATCTCTTTGGTAACCGCCTTAACCCGTTAGGGGCAAAGGGCCTTTTGGAGTCCAATAGCAAAATTATTTGGTTTTTTAGCTGGCATACATAAAATGTGCCAAAAGTTTGGATCCTTTCTCCTTTGGTATGGTTGGACCAAATGGGCCATATAATGTGTAAAGGTTTTGGTCATTTGGTAGGATTAGGGCCAAAGGGCCTTTTGGGACATATGGTCTAAAAACCGAGCTTTTTGTCAAACATCCAGAGAATGTGGGCAAAAAATGTTTAGGTTCTTTGGTAACCGCCTTAATTTACCTGTTAGGGCCAAAGGGCCTTTGGGAGTCCAATATCGAAATTTCTTGGTTTTTTTTACCACGGATACAAAATGTACCAAAAGTTTTGGTCCTTTGGTATGGTTGGATCAATGGGCCGTATAATAAAAAAGTTTTGATCCTTTGATAGGGTTAGAGTCAAAGGGCCCTTTTGGAGACCAAGAGCAAAATTACTGGGTTTTTTTTACAAATCTCGTAGGTGGCAGCACTTTACAAATATTCTTATGTTTTTTTCAGTTAAATATGCTAATGCGTCTTCAAGAAGCAGCCAGTTATTCCAGTCCCCATAGCAACGACAGTGACACAACAAGTCTGGACTCGCACAGCAGCAGCGTTCACACAGATGGCGCTGGCAGCGGAATCGAATCCACTTTGTAAATAGAGGTATTTTTTTGACCCCGGTCCGTTTTTTTTATGGTGAGAGGTCACTTCCCTTGAAGCCCCATTCATTATCTATGGGAATGAACTCTCAACTTAAAGTAAATGGACCCCGTTTTTTAAAATACACTTTTTAGGCCCTTTTACAGCAATTGGCCAACTTAGTCATTTTTTAAATTTTGTTTAAAAATTTTAAATTAGATTTTTCCATAATTAATACTTTTTTAAATATTTCCAAAATGCCAAATACGGATTAGCTTTCAGTTTTTGTACAGCCAATTATTTATATCTTCAAATTAAAAGTATTGTATAAATTTATCAGATTTTTTAATGAAGATTTTGGCCCTTTGGCCTCTACCATAAGGGCCAAAGGGCCTTTTATTATGGTCCAAAATGTGGCTATCTTTACAAACATCCAGAGGGTAAAAATGTCTGGGTTCTTTAGTAACTGCTTATTAGGTTACTCTTAGGTTAGGCCCTAACCCATTAGTGCCAAAGAGCTTTTTGGGATTCAAGATAAAATTCTTGGTTTTTCACCAAGCCTTCAGAAAGTGTATGGAAAAACCTTTTGGCGCTTTGGTGGTGGGTTAGGATCAGTGGGCTATGTAATAAAGAAATAATGGCCCTTTGGTTACATTTGGGCCAAAGGGCCTTTTGAAGTCAAAGAGCAAAATTACTTGGTTTTTACACCAAGCATTCAAAAAGTGTATTGAAAACTTTGTGGTCCTTTGGTGAAGGGTTAGGACCAATTTGCTATGTAACAGAAAGGAGATAGCCCTTTGGTAGGGTTAGGGCCAAAGGGCCTTTCGAAGTCAAAGAGAAAAATTACTTAGTTTTCACACCAAGCATTCAAAAAATGTATTGAAAACATTGTGGCATTTTGGTTTTGAGTTAGGATCAGTGAGCTATGTAACGAAAAGGCAATGGCCCTTTGTTAGGGTTAGGGCCAAAGGGCCTTTTGAAGTCAAAGAGCAAAATTACTTAGTTTTTACACCAAGCATTCAGAAAATGTTTTGAAAACATTGTGGTCCTTTGGAGAAGGGGTTAGGGCCATAGGGGCCATGTAACAGAAAGGCAATGGCCCTTTGGTAGGGTTAGTGCCAAAGGGCCTTTTAAAGTCAAGGAGCAAAATTACTTAGTTTTTACACCTAGCATTCAAAGAATGTATTGAAAACATTGTGGCCCTCTGGTGTTGGGTTAGGACCAGTGTGCTATGTAACAGAAAGGTGATGGCCCTTTGGTAGGGTTAGGGCCAAAATTTCCAAACTTTCAAGAATTTTCAAAAAAACACAAAATTCCAGGCTTAATTAATATTCAACATCTTTATATACTATATATTATATACAACGGACATTTTGGATGTAAAAAATAGTATTACAAATTCCCGCAAATAGTTAATTATTATGAGAAATTCCAAATTTGATAGAAATTCCTATAAATTCTCGTTCCTTTTTTTTCTGGAAATGTTAACGTCATTAATACGGGGAGGCTCGCTTAGCCGAAGCGGGAATTTACACCAAAATGTCTTTTTTTGAAATTCCCTTCTTAAGGCACAAATTTTCGGGAGGAATTTTCACAAAAATTCCTTTGAATTTCTGAATTCTTCAAACAGCGGCCATTTGCGACGGCGAATGAGATCCTTGCATGAAAAGGCGCTTTAGTTGCTCATAGGAAATCCACATGCAAATATTCCAAGAAACAAATCTGCTAAAATTTGGTATAAATCTGAAAAAGATTCATAGATTAGCATTAGTCAGCGCCATCTAGTGGCGAGAAAGTGAAACTGATCAGCGCCATCTAGTGGCAAGAAATAGAAACTCACCCTTTGTAAAAAGCGGCTCCCCCACCTTCCCTGAACATTTTGACTGCGCAGTCAAAGGCACCCTTGTATTGGTTAGGACTGGAATTCATAAATCTGACAAAGAAAGTTTTTTTAACAATCTTTTTGCCGAAATTTTGTAAAATTTCTGAAGTTTTTCTCTACCTCGTTTTGACGACGTCAACTGGGGATGCTATGACTGTTGTGCAAAAGCCGGCTGCTACTGCGGATACAAAATGGCAGCCAACATTATCAGTCATTAGTCTATAGGACAATATGGCTTCTTTTATGACGTCATAGCAGACAATTTCTGCCACGTTGACAACCGCATTGCGAGCCATGTTTGGCAAAAGTCCTGTTAAGGCAGAAAAGAAAAATATAGAAAATATTTAGTTTACGAAAATTTCCCAGATGATATTTATTAAAATGGGGAAATTTTAAATATAAAATTCCTAATGGGGATGTTTCATATTGGGTATATTGGAAATTTTGAGAAGTTTTAAAAGAATTTTGAGAAAATACTTAATAGAGAAATTTCCATGGAATGACATTTGGTAGAAAATTTTGAAGAAATCTGACAAAATTCCCATTTTGTTGAATTGGGGAAATATTGGAGAAAGTTTTAATTGGTTGAAATAGGGAAATTCCAGATTGGTTCAAATTGTATAAATTTCTCTAGCTGAAAAATTCACAGAAATTTGTTAATATTTAAATGGAACCAAATTTGTAAAAATCTTTCTGGAAAAATTCCCAATTTGTTCAAATTAACATTAATTAGGGAATTAAGGGATGAAATGAGAAAATTGTGGTAATTGTTATAAAAATTATCAGAAATTTTGGTAACCATCTTACGGGATAAAATGGGTAAATTTCCAAGGGATTAAAATTTGAGAAACTTCCCTTCTTGGGAAATTCATAAGAACTGGGGGAATCCAATTGGAATGAAATTTGGGAATTTTCTCTTTAAAGAAAAACATCAATGAAATTGTCGAAAATTTCCAATATATTACTATGGGGACAATTTACAATTTGTTAAAATTAGGGGAAAATTCTTCTAGTGAAAAAAGTTAACAGAAATTTTGAAAAATTCTAAAATCAGGAACATTTGAAATTTTAAATACTTTCCTAAGGGATGAAATGTTAACTTTTCTTGGTTTTATTTTTATTACGACTACTATTATTTTCCCAACTATTATAACAGAAATTTTGGAAACTTTTCTAAGGGATTTCAAGGAAATTTCTCGTGGTTAAAATTTTGAGGAAATTTCCCTAGTTTTAATTTCACAGAAACTAAGAACTTATCTGTGGAAAAATTCAAAAATTTGAGAAATTCCTATAGGGGGAACTTTCCTAAGGGAGAAAATTGGGTAAGTTCCTTGAGTTGAAATTTTGAAGAAGTTTTCCAGGTTTCAATTTCACAGAAACTGAGGAATTATCTGTGAAAAAATTAAAAAAAATTGAAATTCCTATAGAGGAAACTTTCCTAGGGAGAAAATGGGGAAAGTTCCTCAGGTTAAAATTTTGAGGAAGATTCACAAGTTTCAATTTCACAGAAACTGAGGAAATTTCTGTAAAAAATCCAAAAAAGGAGAAATTCCTATAGGGGAAACTTTCCTATGGGATGAAATGTGGGAAAATTCCCAGGGTTGAAATTTCAAGGAAATTTCCTTAGTTCGGAGTAAACTTACCTTTCCAAAGTCCCCTAACACCTTCCAGCTTAGCAATTTTCCTGTATGCATCAACACACCCTGTATATCTTCTTCCACCCAATGATTGAGCTTGCATTCTAACCTTAACAACATCAGTAGGTTGAGCAAA
>JAQFXX010000131.1:0-10597 GCA_034693985.1 Nemasoma varicorne
GCTTTAAATTTAGCAATGGTGCCTATATAAGAAATATTTGAAGTTTTCCAAATATAGTATAGACAATTCTTTTCGGATAATTTTCTGAATTGTGGCACTATAGTTCATTCCACTGTGAGATGACCAGAATTCTGGCAAGTTTCTTTAAGAATTTTCTAAAAATTTACCAATTTGCACCTAGTTTTGTTTGCAAATCAGCTTTATTTTAACCTTATCTATTAAAATATTCAAAAAACAGGTGCCAATATGGGACTTTTAAGAAAATTTTCAAATAAACGTACCATAATTCTGGTCATCTCAAAGTGGAATGAACCTTTTTTTATCATTATGATATTTATTTAAGGGTAAAACTGGATTCCCGTGGATCGATGCCATTATGACTCAGTTGAGGGAGGAGGGATGGATACACCATTTGGCGCGACACGCTGTCGCCTGTTTCTTGACAAGAGGAGGACTTTGGATTTCGTGGGAAGAAGGAATGAAAGTAAGAAGGAAATTTGTCAAATTAAGGCACAAAAATAATGAAAACATCTAAAATTAACAATGTCCAAAAAAAACTTACACAATAATTTGTTCGTTGTTAAGGTATTTGAAGAGTTGCTCCTCGATGCCGATTGGTCGGTGAATGCTGGAAGTTGGATGTGGCTTTCTTGCAGTTCATTTTTCCAGCGTTTTTTCCACTGTTACTGTCCGGTGCGATTTGGGCGAAAAGCCGATGCTAACGGGGATTATATCAGGTGAAAAAAAAATGCAGTCATTAATTAATAATATAATCTGGCAGCGATATATTTCTGGCTAATAAAGTCGGGTTTCCATTATAGGCGATATCTCCCAGTCTTAAAGAATTTTCCCACGAAGTATATTCACGAACCCTGGAATGCTTCTGAGAGCATCCAGAAAGCATCAAAATGCATCATCGGTAAGGATTATCCTCTGCCGATTATCAACAACGCGGAAATCAGCCGCGTTAATCTTGAACGCATGAAGCAGGTCTATCAACATTTATCCAGATACAAAACCGCAGGTACATTGTATTACCAAAATCTCCAGAAATATGCCATGTTTGGTGGATTTTCTTTAAACAGAAATATGTTAACTTATGCAATTTTCTGTTAAAACTTATCAGGTTTGACGACTAATGAGTATATCACAAAATAAGGGACTGCGTTTAAAATAGCCAACCAGCTTTTAAATGGTAAGAAAATAGTCTTTTATTTCAATTTACTTATTTTTTGGGAAAAAAATAGGGGAAAATTTAATTTGGCCTATACTTTTCTTCATTTAATAATCGTTGAGCGTGACTCAATCGTTTTATGGATTCCTCCTTTCCCAAAGTTTCTAACATTTCTCCAACTGATGGTCCTTTCTAAATTCAGTTTGGTAAAAAAAAGTTTTTTGAATTAACATTGCCCGTAAAATATAAAATATGATTTCTAAAATGTTATTTTTACCAATTGGCCAGTTATTGCTAATCGAATGAGTTTCATTAATGTTGCAAATTTTACAGATTTACTTTCGGCGTATTTTCTCAGCGCTGCGGTCAAATGATCTTTCTGGAACAAATCCGTCGTTACGTCTTGGAGGAACTCGATTATTCGCGGAATTTCATCTGCCGGGAAGTGATACAAAAACATTATTTATAACTAAATTTATTTCTGATCGCACAAATTCTAAATATCTGAACTTTCAGGTTTGTTTTTCTTTTCTCTCCCTAACAGAATTAAAAAATGTCCCAAATCTAAATATAAAGATTTTTAATATTCATTTTAATGTTTTTCATAAAATTCAAAATTGATAATCTCGTTACCGTGGGGAAGTGTTTCGGACAGCAAATTGTCCATTTGCTCCGGCAAAATCCAGATATAATCAAAGTCATCATCCACCAACTGATGAAGATTGGTGATTCTTGACTGAAACCAAAAATTGTTTTTAAAATTTTTCGCAAATGACAAAAGTGTCGATTTAAAATTACCTGGAAAAGACGAATCACTTTTTCCACGTAGGTATCGGATAAGTTGAGAAGAGCCTTTTCTTCTAATCTATTAAAATCCAAATTTTAAAACGTCAAAACATAAAATTTCAAGTAATTCGGTGACCTTTTTACCTTTTTCCAAATTTTTTTAAAATTAACTGTTTTAATGTAGCTTTTAACGACTGGGAATTTGTCAAAAGTCTATCCTGAATTGCTATTCGATTGCATTCGTCTAACTTGGAGAACTCCATGCGGCACGAGTTTCCGTTTATTTTCTGAATTGAAAACTACATAAATAAAAAAAGCTTTTAAAATTAACATTTGGTAAATTTCTCCAAAAAATAAGAAATTCCTTAGAAAAAACGAAGTACTTGCCCTTTCAACCATTTCCGATAAATTGTAGAGACGAAGGCTCTCTGTACGCCCGAATCCTCCTCCGATTTGAATCACAAAATTTATGACGGATTCTGGGCAATAACCTTTGACCTGAAATTAAGTTATTTAAAAAGTTTTGTTTTCATTTCCTTACTTTCTTAAAAAATCTTCTGATCTTTCCCTTTGCAAATTTTCTTTGAACTTTCCTGACTATAACATCTACAGGGAACATAGATTTTCCTGATTTCAAATTACCATTTATAATTTTCTAAACTTTTCCCACATGCAAAATCTTAATTTTTTACCTGGAAGTCAAAAATCACTAAATTGAATAGTTATATTTAATAATCTTCCTAAGAATTTGCGTATGGCAATTGACGACCCTGACTTTATTATTAAAGCCACTCGCTATTTTGAAGAACATGAAATATGCGACTTTTAACAATTCTCATAATCATGAGAACAAATTTTTAAATGGCCATCTGTGTAGTTATAATAATTTGGACGCAATCTGTACATGTACAGTTGGATATTTTTTTCATTTTGTGTCCAGCAATTACAACTTTTGTATGTTGTTTTGTGAATTAATATTATTATTATTATAATTATTACTATTTCTTTCCAAACCTTGAAATGTTCCACGTGAAGATCCCCTTGTCTTTTGGAAAGTTTCGTTCCATCGCTGGGATTTTCATTAAAATAAATTTAAATACAGAATTTTGATTTTAGTGAAAAATTGTATGGATATTATTTCTGACCTGTTTACGATGAGTGGCAAATGTGCAAATTGAGGTGGATCCCATCCTAGCGCTTTGTATAATAAAATATGTTTCGGCGTAGAAATCTGCCATTCCTTTGATTTAATTCAAAAGATTACTATTAACCGATTTCCTTAGTTGGCAAAATTTTTATTTTTTATTTAAAAGTAGTACGGACCACGCCTCTCAAAACGTGAGTAATTTCCATTAGATGATCGTCAATAACATTGGCGAAATGATATGTTGGAAATCCGTCAGACTTCATGATTATCTTTAAAGAGAAATTTGCCAAAATAACTTGCAAAAAGTCACCCAAAAAGGTTTAACAATTCCCAATTTCAAGTTTAGTAATCCATTTCATTACCGGATCTCCCTCGCTTTCCGTCGGATCGTGAGCAATGTCTCCAAAAACCAAGTCGTTAAAACTTTGCGTGAAGGAATCTAGCTTGAAATTTGATTGATCAACAAAAAAACATTTAATTCGTAATGATAATAAATCCAAAGTTTGCGAATGGTAGGACCCTACCTTAAATCTGATTACATGCCCCGTATTTTTGCTAAGTTTTTCTTCGATTACTTCAGGAGCTAGATGGCGACAGCGATTATCGTATTTCGGTATTTGTCCGCGTTTCACAGCATCTCTGCGGATCAAATCCAGTCGCCTTTCAGAACAGAAACAGCGATAGGCTGAACCACTCTAAATTCAGTTTTAAAAAAATTTATTTTTTTTCCGCTAAAAATTAAATGTACTTTATAATTAAACTTACTTTCAGAATTTTATTCGCGTATTCTTCATAGATTTTTAATCTGTGCGACTAGAATAATCAAACTTTGTATAAGATCATCAGAAAACGAGATCAAAAAGTTTGTTTAAAAATTGAGGAATTTTTAGACACGGTAATAGTTTTATTTCGTGAGAACACGGTAGCTTTTACCTGGAAATACGGGCCAAAGTTGCCTCCATTGAATGGACCTATGGATGTTTATAGAATTACTTCTGGAATATACTTTTTTATAAATGGGCTTTCTTTAGTTTCCTCCAAAGTACCTTCGTCCGGCGTTAGTCCAACCCAATCTAACATTTCTTGCAATTTTTCGCTGGCACCTGGAACTAACCTAGATTGGTCAGTATCCTCAATTCTCAGCAGAAATGATCCCCCCAATGATTTGGCCAGCAAGTAATTATACAACGCTGTGCGTAAACCTCCCAAGTGCAAGTGGCCTACGAATAGAAAAAATCACGGAGAATAATTATACAAACACGCTCCAGTATCGCGCATGGTCTGTGACGGGTATTTTCCGCGTGGTGCTAGTCAACGTATAAATAAGTACCTTTTTTTTCAACTTATGGCTATAGCTAGATTTTGGCGCCAGCAGCAGCAAAGGCTGTATTTCAGGCGCCAAAGCTAGGCCTCAACCCACGTGCTTTAGGCATGCTGGAGGTCAGTAAATTTACCAAATGCAATGGCATTTTCTGATTTATTTTATTTGCCTGGGAGAAAAACCTTTTCACCTCCATTTTTTTTTAATTTTTGAAAGCACCCAGATGGAGAGTCACGTGATCTTTGACCAATTATATTTGCAGCTGACTTAGTGATTGAACTACACTTGAAATCACCGCAATCTATAATTAACTCACCCGTGGGACTCGGGGCAAATCGCACTCTGACCTTTGAGGTATGTGAAACATTTCTCCTCCATACTGAAATACAACATTTTGATCCAAAGGTGAAATAATGATTTCTTAATGAAATTCTCATGTTTGTTTTGCACGAGGTTTCGCAAGATTTTCTCCTTGGAGATACAGCTGTTATGTGGCGCCCCTTACGGACGATTGGCGAAACATCACATCGGCGAAAAAAAGGGCTTCGGTTGGCTGTTGGTGAAGGCAAGGTGAAGGAATTCACGGATAAAAACCATATTTGCAAAGGAAATCAGCCTTTATATGGTGAGACAAATTAATCTTATTAAGTTAAAGATGATAAGCATTGCAGAGTTCATTTTATAATTTTATTTTTGAAGCCGCACACCCGAATTCTAGATTGTGAAAATAGGCCTAAGCGAACGAGGGAAAATGGCGGCTAGGGACGCCATTCTAAAATAGGACCGAAATAGAAATTTCGGTTAAAATACATCGAGGAAGTTATTTCGCTTTTTCCCTCTGTCGAAATATGATTTGACTCTGACTTTTCTACGTAACCTTTATGAAATGTCTTATGGAAATACTGGGAACATTCATATAGCGAACTTTTAAAAAGAAAAGGGAAAATTTATTTGCCTCCCAGGCACTGAAGATTCTTCCACCCCAGTATATAAATCCTTGCTCCATGTTCTCAGGGCCATAGTGCACCGAACCGCAGATCAGGGATTTAATTTGTGGCACCAATAGTTGCCCGATTTCTTAGCAGACAGTTTTTTATTTCTCTTCTTTTGGTTATTCTTTCTAATTTTTTTTAGCTCTATAGACAAAATTCTTATTCATTGTATGATACTTTAGTCCGTTCCATGTTTAGATTTCAAATGATATTTGAATATCACCCAGCGAGTTTCTTAATTCTCACTCTAAAATTAACACATGAAATAATTATGGAAAATCAACTCAAGTTCCTGGTCGTCTCAACGTGCAATGAACTGCGAGTAGTTTGTTTACATTTGTAACCTTTCGGACAGCTAGAGCTAGCAATCAATCAAAAAATATGGACATGCATTAGTTTGGTGCGCGAAGTTTTCAGAAATTTTGTGCGGATGGCAAACATTTTGACCTTACCTTTTTGCATAGGGTGTATAGCTTGACCTCCACATAGGAACCAACTGAAATATGTATCAGCATTTACATTTTTCTTTCACAGAACTAATTTCCCCGAAGATATTTTCTGAGCTCATTATACAATGGGCACTCAACAGTTCTGCCTGCGATGGAACAACCATCAGTCCAATATGTTAAACGTATTCGATCAACTATTACAAAGTGGGGATTTTGTGGATGTGACTTTAGCTTGCGAAGGTGTTAGCATAAAAGCCCACAAGATGGTGCTCTCTGCCTGCAGCCCTTACTTCCAGAACCTTTTTCGCGACAACCCTTGCAAACATCCTATTGTGATATTAAAAGACATGAGATACGCCGAACTCAGATCCATAGTGGATTTTATGTACAAAGGAGAAATTAACGTGTCGCAAGATCAGTTGTCGACGCTGCTGAAGACGGCCGAGACGCTTAAGGTCAAAGGTCTGGCCGAAGTTTCGGGAGGAAACATACCTGGATCGAGAGTGCAGGATAACACCGGCAGCAACGCGGAGGAAACCGCGGCAACGAATGCAGTCGTCACACCCGTGGCCGCGTCTCAGAATTCTCCACAATCACAGGATGGACGCGTATCGCCGCACTCGAAACGCAAGAGGCACAGGCCAATGAGAAGGCCGAGCAACAGCGAAAATGCTAATAATGAAGGGCAAGAAATGTCCTACGAATCGGACGATGCTAGGGTGCAGCCACCGCCAAAGGTAAAATTTGTTTTTTATTTTTACTTTTACTTTGAATCCTCAATATACTCAAAATGTCTGTGGGTATCTTATTTATGGTTTTATTTCATTTTGGTCTCTGTAGATGGAATCGCTAGAGTTGCTGGCGGAACCTCCCATCGATATACTCATGGAATCGGAAGCTCATTACCAAATGGATGCGGTGAGATATTTTACTGTAGTTTTTGACTTTTTATAAATTTGCTGTTATGGGCTTGAGTCAACAATTTAGGTCGTACACAACCCTGACCCCACATACTTAAGAAAATAGCTATTGCTGGGAAATTTTGGACACCTAACCCCCCTGGACTAAATTAGTCTAATGCTATGGCTCTACTATGCGTCTTTATCTAGATTAATGTGAATATCGATTTTAGAGCTTATTGTGTGAACATACTAGTTTACAAAAAAGCCTACTATATTTCCTATGTGAGATTGGTTTGGTCTATTGTTGTTTCACTTTATCTAGATATATTTTAAATAGATAAATAATGTATTTTATCTAGATAGTATTATTGACTAAATTGAAATCTTGCCCTGTGTTGTTTTTCTTTTTAATTTTTCTTCTCTTTTCTTTACTAAGGCTAATTTGGCCGAACGAAGTGGAACAAATCACGATAGTCACGAACGAGATTCCTGCGAAATCCTGTCCCATCCGGACGGACTTCACGCCTCGCCCCTTCCTCAACCGTCCACTTCTGGAACTCAGTCAGCTAGTCAAGGTAGGCCGAAGCCTCTTTATTTCTCTTCTTTTTTGCATCTCTTTTTATTTTATTTTTAGTCTTTTCTCTCACACTGCCACTTGTATATATCTGCCTCGCAGCTGCCCTAATGGATTTGGCTATTTGCATGTTGTTATTATCATCCCTATTATTCTCACCTAATTTTTTTTTCAAGCTGGCCCCAGATTGGTGCTTTAGGGCAGAATTTGTCCCTTTCCAATTGTCTCACTGTAACCCATGTTGTTTGTGTAATCGTGTGGAAACAAAATTGGGAAAAAGGACATTTTTGCCCCTTTGGTATAGAGCGACGCCGCAACTCATTTACAAATCTCGCCGGTGTCCGTTGTTGCTCTACCTTCGTTTCGTAAGCTGTTTTAAATGTGTTGTGCACTGCACTGGATAGTTTTATCCTGTAAATTGTTACCAATTTGAAGCTTACTCCCTAAAAATTTGTATCTTAGGTTGTAAGCACCCCTGATATTTGTGGGAGTAAAACCGATGAACATTGCAGGATCTACTTGTTCCAATAGCATTTTTAATGTGCTATTGTTAAAAAATTTATTGACTGTGATTGAAAATTCATCCCTTCCTCCAATCCACCAGACTTGACTTGAGGCTGAGTTTTGGCCTGAAATATAACCGCAGCTGCTGCTGGCGCCGTTAAAGATATAATGATCAACTCAAAAAATCTAAATAACATACGAATTATCCTCCAAGCAGGGTATGAAAAGGGATGAATATATAAATTATCTATTTTATACTGTCCATCGGAAGTTAAAACTAACATCTACTGGCTAATAGGCAAAAAAAGAGGGAATCAGTCACGGCGATTCCCACAGATTTCCCAGTTCTGGTGTTGCATATACCATATATAAAATTTGCAAATGTTTTACCAACGAAACTTTAGAAAAAATTTTGGTTTCCCAAAGTTACCCCTAGAGAAATTCTAAGATGATTTGAATGCAAAATGTGCATACTGCATTCCGCCTTACTGTCTCCTCAGCACTTTCTTCAGTACATCCTCTAATCCTAAAGAATGTCTGCAGATTGGCGCTTGAAATATAACCGTAGTTGCTGCTGATGCCGCGAAAATAACCTAACCAAACCGGAAAGTGCAAACGACTTAGGGAATTTTGCACTTGTTGTCGATTTGGATGATAGATCTTTCATTTAATAGCTTTGGTAGGACAATAATAATTTTAATTTCGGAACCCTCTATAATGGACTTGCCAGTGAAATATCCTGCAATACATAACCTTAGTTGATTAACCTCACTTATAAACGGCTACTTATTTATCCCGCATGTATCAGTGCATAAAATATAGCCTCGGTTGCTGCTAGAGCCCTAAATATCAAAAATTAACCAAGCATTTGTCCCGAGAGAAATTTCAATTTGTGATAATTCCTTTCTGATTAATCGTAGGGGTTGCTCTATTTGAGTTTGATCCAAAAGTACTTACGTTAGGTTAGTTAGGTTAGGTTAGTCTATATAATGTAGGGTGTCTTGTTTCATGTTGTCATAAATAGTGCCATCTAGTGGCACAAACGAATTTAAACTGCGTGGATGAAACCAAAAAATTAGCTAAACAGGATCACGATTCCGTGATTATGTTTAAATATCCAACGACGTAAAAATTTCTCTTCGGGTTACGAGAATCCCCTCCCTACTCAAATGTCATTTCCCTCGCCGACCGTAGGGTTCTCTATTAGACAGCTGCACATTATTCGCTATGGTGTCCCAGCAATGCTTCAGCTCTTGTCCAATCCGATTCTTGTGGCTTAACTCTTTTCCGTCGTTATTTTGTTTTTATATATTTTTGTCGCTTTCTCTGCTGGTCCGTCCTTCTGTCCGGACTAAAATAAAAACACCCGGTGGTGGGGGAGAGAGAACTAATGTGAATACAGAAGAAACTCGAGAGTGACCCAAACCTCCTCCTGGTTACTTCAACAGATCCTGCACCTTGGGATGCCAACTTGGTGGGAATGCAGGCCATTTATCCCCAATCGCTCGGCTACAAGTGTTATTCGGAGGAGGATGTGCTAAAGGCGCTGGACGTAATAATGGCCGGCGAGATGAACATTTAGACTGCGGCCAGGAAATTCAACATTCCCGTTGTGTCGCTGTGGAGGAGGGCCAAGAAAAAGGGATACACTTATAAACCGTGGAGGGCTGAGGAGGAGACGTAAGTGACTCTTAAGGACGGACGGAAACCATTTTGAGAGACTTAAAACTCCGTCTATCCACTCGAAAAACAGACTTGGAAAAGTAGGAATATTTTGTGCAGTGATTTCTCGTGCCTTACGAACTAGCGAATCTCGATTGCCGAAGGAACCAATCACATTTGGCAGATCGGGATTACACTTTTCTTTTCTCCGTATTCTTTAATTTGCCAAATTATCGTCACGGATGTTGTGCACCGGGGAAAATCCCACCAGACCACTGTGTTCCTAAGATTGAGGTAATTTATTTTCTTTTTAAAATGTTTTAGTCCGACCAAAGTTAACGTAGGATCTAATTTCTACCCTGCCAATGAGGAAAAAGTACACCCATGTCGAAAGATACGCTTCCTGCCTCAAAAATTGGACAAACTTCGAAACTAAAAAAATTCAATCCCTTTTTACCGAGAAATTACTTTACCCTCGCCTACTTTACCCAGCCTGCGAGCAACGATGGAATAAAAGTTTAATTCCATCATTCAATTAGAATCTCAAATTTTAGGGTATTTTAGTTGAACTTGAACTTAATTTCCACTCAAACTTGAGTGCAAGTTAAAATTTCTGCAATACGAAACATAGGAAAAGATTTAGTTGGTGAGATGGCCACTAGTGTCAGTAGAGTAGATCTAAAGTTAACTTTGGTAGATTAGACCATAATTACATTTTGTGGGTTCAATAGCACATACAGTATTACTATACGGGTTAAAAAAGTAATCCATTTGCTGGTGGATGATATAACCCACACGAATACCTATGCCCAAGTCTTTTTTGGATATTTGGGATTTTCTCACCAATGACTCTCATGTATTTGTTGGAACCCAGTATTGGCGGTCAAAGTATCGTAAGTTTGCAAAGATGGGATATAGAGTTTACTGCAAAGGGCGCTGCGCAATATTTTTAACTGGTTCTAGCTGTCGGGACTCCCATGTTGGACTAAGATTCGTCGACACGAGAAAAAGATTGGATTTAACTGACCCTGCTCCTTTTCATTTCTGTCCTAAAGCACTTTCAGTCAGACGAAAGCCACCCTGGTA
>JAQFXX010000132.1:0-10594 GCA_034693985.1 Nemasoma varicorne
AGGATGCGTACAAATGGTATTTATTTTTCATGTTAGACGATGAAATAGTCTTCTCAAAGACAGTCCAAAATTGGTAGGATTTCAATTTAGCAATGATGTTTTAAGTCACGAATGACATGGGAGAATTCCTTCTGAAGGTGGGAATTACCCTATCACCATGTGGCATTAAGCATTTAATTGCTGACAGTAGGATACTGAACTGACTTGAAATTGTTTGTGCGCATGCACTTGGCTCCGCCTCCAATGCTGCCAACTTAAGGTGTCCATTAATTTTTTTAGGGGGACTAATTGTTGTTGCATTTTTTCTCAGTCCCCTTACACAATTTCATATATCTCTCTTATGAGAAATTAGTGCTTGAACCCGTGACCTTTGTGATATTTCAGGTCAACAACCTGTTATTCGCTAAGCACACCTGTTGTTATAACTCGGGTAATAATCATAAACTTTTTCTCCTTCCTAGGTGAGTTATACCCCCCACCCTGGGGGGTTGTTACTGTAAATGGGGAAATATTTTAGTATTTTGGAGGAATTTTCTGGGGGGTTTTATTGTTGGGAGGAGAAAAGAAATTGTGGGAAGTTGGTAAAGGTAACGTTTTTATGAAACCCTAGTTTTTCTCACCTGGGCAAAATTTCTGCCCATTTTGATGTTGGGAAGGACCAACGTTTCAATATTTTCACACTTGGGGGCGCCTTATACTGTCCTTATAATATTTTTACAGTTCATTCCACATTTAGATAGCCAGCAACTGAGATATTTATTACCCCTATCCACGTGGGCCCCTCAAAAGCGACAAGTACCAATATATTTTTTTATTTTGTTATATTTTTTATTTATTTATTTTTCCATATTTTTATTAACTAGAAATATTTTTATTTTCTGAACTTCATTTAATATTTTTAGCTTGATAAAAGTTTTTATAATATATTTTAAGTTTAAATTTTTTTATTAAATATTTTTAATTTATTTTTTATTTTTGTTGTCTAAGGTGAAATATAATTGTTTGTTTCTGAGTTTAACTAATCCTGGTTTAATGGCAAATAACCACCAATATTTTTTTCGAAACTCAGAAAGGTAATCATTAGTGGTTTTTATAGGCCAATAAATTCCCCCTAGTTGATTAAGGTGAATTGGACGCCATCTTGGGAGTCAACTAGATTCACTTTTTGAGGAAAGTTTAGCTATAAATTAATGGATTTTTAATGTTTTCTGCCACTAAATGGATTCTCATTAATGTCAGATGTTTTGTGTTGGGGGGTCACACATATTACGCACGGCTTAATATCTTTTTAAATTTTTTTGTCCATGTTAATCAGCCATCCGTTTCATTAAAAAAACTGCGTATTATTCATTGACAAGAAAAGAAAAGTTTTTTAAATTTTCAACCGTGAAATTTTTAAAATAACAGCTAAGACTTCCTGGTTTTGGCTTCTTAAAAAGTCTAACTTTAGCCAAAAGAAATTATTGGTTAGGATTTGGACTCAGATCACAGACACTTTATTCCTTGGCAAAATCCCAACTGGCTATTGGTTGGGATTTTCACCCGCAAAAGCAGAAGAAATTATTCGTTAGGATTTGGACTCAGAACTACAGATATTAATTTGACCATCTAGACTTTGATAAAATCCCAACTGGTTCATTATACATTGGCAGCTACCGGGTTGGGGTTTAAAATAATTTGACCCTTTCGGCCTTTCCATAAATTTTAACTGGTACACTACTTGGTTGGGTACTTTACTTTCATCCAAAGTTAGATAAATATAAGGTTGGTTTTTGTACAGTGGCGCCCCCTAAAAATTAGTGGGTAAAACATTAAATTTTATTATATATTATGAGTTTTATGAACAGGCCTTGGCAAGAATATTTACAATTCATAAATTCTGCGTACTTTGTAGGCCTCTAATTTGGAATGCGTGCATGTGCAGGGTGAATGGGCGTGGCCAACTTTTTTAAGGTTAGTCTGCAATAAGCAACGTGGGCCACAAATTACTATTTATTTCGTTTCTTTTGTGGTTTTTAATCATAATAATTTTTTTAAAGAAGTTTAAAACACCCACAAAGTTGACATGAAATGTTTCTTAAATTACCCCCCACTCCTTTTAACAAGGTTTTTGCTAAGCTTTGTTTATTTGCCCATAGATGGCGCTATTTTGGGGGTCGTAATGTACATTTTGAACCAGGAAATGTCTCAAAATTTAGCCTCAGGGAGACCTGGGTTCAATTCCCAGATAGATAATCCTGATTATTGCTGAATTCCCTCCCACGTTACTGTTTCATCTTCTTGCTTCATTAATCCTTACACAATTCAATTTCAATTTAACTCAGTACCCTGCAGTCAGCAAGTAAATGCCATTTGGTAGGGTGTCTGTCAGTTTTTGTGTTATTCTGTGGGTCTACACCTGAAATATAGCCTTAGTTGCTGCTGGCTCTCTAACAACTACGAGCTAACCAAATTGGGAATCTTGAAAGCTCTGCGTTTAAATCGGTTGTCAATGTTTGGGGTTTCCGACCTCAAATCTTAATTCCCGGCCTCAAATTTTGATTCCTGACCTCTAGTCGTGATACACATATAGCCTCAAATCATCTTTCTTGACCTCAAATTTAGTAGTTTTTTGCTGCCTGCCTCAAAATTATATTTTTTGCACCTTCTTGGGTCACTTGAGGGAGAGCACAACCGCAATTTGGTTGCTTCCCATAATTTTAAACTTTTAGGGAGAAACAGTTAACTTTTTCAGAAGTTTTTTCTAGCAGATTACATAAAAAACAACACTTTGAAGTTAAGTTTTTTTGAAGTTGTGTTTTTGGCGCCACACCAAACCACTAATTTTAAGAGTCTGTAAATGGGAATCAGCTGAGCGTTGAGAAAGTTTCCCCAAGTTCACCTGAGAAAATTGCTCCAAATTTGTCATTTGTCAAAACTGGTTTGACCTCAGTTGTCGCCCTTCAGTGCGTCCACATTATCTTAAACCTTTTCTTTAAAAAAGAAAAACACAAAAGCGCTAATTGGAACACTCTGCCGCCTTCTTGATTTGGGTGAACCCTACTTGAAACTACTTGAAATTAACCTGTGGACATCAAACTAGTTTTAACTTAAACCCGGTCTTGTGCTCATGCAAATGGCACGCTCGTTCTCGTTGTTCCTTTCTTAAGGTGACCGGAATAAGTATAGCTTCCAATATGTCTAAATACTTGTCAGCTTGTGCTTATTTGGGTGAATAGAATGAAAACTGATTTCCCATAATACAGTTCTCCAGAAAGTAAGGGTCTTGGGCATATGCTCAGTTAATTTCCGCCCCCGTTGCTCCACTCTTAAGGTGACCAGAATAAGTATGGCTTCCAATATGTCTAAATACTCGTCAGCTTGTGTTTATTTTAGTGAATAGAATGAAAACTGATTTCCCATAATGCAATTCTCCATACATTACAATGTCTGATTTTTGACATTTGAAAATATGACTTTAATATTTGTAAATGAATGCGTGTCAGACATTCCTTTGTCCTTTTTTAAATTTCAAGTGTTTGCTACAGTTTTTGCTTGTTGAGCTGACATGTAAATTAGTTAAAAACCTGTTTCGTGAAAAATTATTCTCAGTTAATTTGTCGGGCAATTGAAATATCGTTGCACTAAATGACATATTATTTAATCCAATGTCATTTCATTTGCTGAATGTAAGGTACAGTACTGAGAGTATGCCCTCCCCTAATCAAGTGGCATTTCATTTGTTGATTGAGGGTTTCCGAGTCGATTTACAAGATTTATGCAATTTGTACCCCCTACCAAATGGCGTTTTACTCGCTAGCTGTGGGATACCGACTTAATTTACAAGATTTGTGGGATTTAACCCCCCCCTTCAAATGGCGATTTACTCGTTGACTGTAGGATACTGAGTCGACTTTGAATGAATTTGTACTAACGCACCTAAAGTGATGCGGACTATTTCTCGATCGCTTACACTATAAACCTTTAAGAATGGACATTGGTCCATTTTTAACATGGAAAAAGCCACTTCTCTATGTAGCAAATGGACCATTATTAGATGCTTACAGTGTACTAAATAGGAATTATCCATCGCTGAGTGGCTGGCCTGTTTTTTACGCATAAGGCCATGTATTTTTATCACACGGAAGTCAGGCCCCCGGAAGATTTAGGCTTAGATTATTATTAGTGTATTAATGTTATGCATGTTTTCAAATGTTTATTCCTTTTGAACTTAGGCTCTACTGACCTGCCACCTACATTGCAATCCCAGAGGTATTCACATAGACCTATGCTCCCTGCCATTCGCAGAGCCGTGTTCAATTCCCAAGGTTGTCAGTCCTGAATTCATTCCCTCCAAAATTACTGTCTATTCTTACCTTCCAATTCTACATACCTTCAGTCTGAGGTTTGATACCTCAAATATAGCCTTACTTACCGCCAATAAAACAAAAAATCGGAGCTACAGCTCCCTTCTTTCCTCTGGTTTGTATACTGTTGGTCCCCTAGGGGGATCTACAGTAAATCATTTGTCTGTCAGGCGGCCATCTTGGAACTCGGTCTATTTTTTCTAATAAAAACCTAACCAGCAGGTGATGTAAAGGCTAGGCTCACAAAAAATGGCTTCAAATCTCGATTTTCGTGCAAATTGAGACATCTCAAGGCTGCTTAAGATTGAAAGTGAGCGAGGTTCTTAACAGGGGATCTCAATCTAAGCCTACTTTTTCCCTTTTTGGGTTGCAGAAGATTTCAGTTTTTCCTAACCCCCTCCCACCTTACTGTCTCCCTAATTCTTCTTCAAATCCTACAGACTTGCGCGAGGTGTGAGTAAACGTATAGGATAATCCCTAATCCATTATTTTTAGGGATAAATTGATTAGGGAGTTACAAAATCTCCTAGGATATTAGGGACTTTAGATGGTTTAATGAAGTCAAGAGATTAAGGATTAGGTAATGGGATTTTGTTGAGTTGCCTCTACATTAGGATGTCAGAGAAATTTTATTAGGGAATATAGTGAAAAGATTTGAGTGATTAGGGCTGCATGAAAACCCCTAGCATATATTGTGGTTTGCCTCAGAAAAGTAGCCTCACTTGCTGCTGGCTACCAAAATAAGTCTACCAGGTATCGGAAGTCCCCCCAACTACACATTTTTTTGAATTTTTCTCAGATTTTTCATAAAAACTATAGATCTGGTCCTAATCTTATGATATTTTCTTCTAATTTCAGATCTTGGAGAATAGGCTAATCCCTCATCGAGTATTTAGAGAGATTAATGGACCGGAGATTTTAGACTGCGATTCAAATTCGGACCACAAAACTTAAAAATTATAAGGTAAATTTTATCGAATTTTCTACGAAATCTCCTAAAATCTTAGCAAATAGACCCTTCTTAAGGTTGTACAGAGTAATGTCTGTGTAAGTAAGCCTACCTAGGTACTGAATCAAGAGCCAAGAAGAGATGAAACTAAAAACTTCGGGAAAATACAGTACTTTGTCCTGATTAGATGATTTTTAAAACTAGTCCCATCTTTTCTTGGCTCGAGAATAACCAATTCTCATTAGCATTTAGGAGGGGATTTTGTTTTCCCCCCTCACCCTTAAGTGCTGTTGCACGACCCACATGTTGTCACACCGAAGGGGGTCATGTTGGTGTCGCCTCACATGTGACCTTTGACCCAGTAATATTCTATTTAGTACGCCCTTCTGTCTGGAGAACTAAATTCCTTGGCCTCCTCCACCCTCAGGACTAGACTGACTAGAAAATGATTTTTTTTTTGATAAGTCATGATACCCTCCTCCCTAAATGGAATGTCCTGTTATGATAATGGGCGGAGCCAAGAGTAATGGAGCTGATGCACGTGCTCAATCTTAATTGGTTTAAATTACCACTGTAATCAAATATGGCTGGAAATTTGAGAGCCGAATATTTTTTTGCTTCCTAGACTAACGGATACAAATGTGCTTCTGTTTAATACCGAAATGCCTATAGCCTTAATAACTAAGGAAAATATAGCCTTAGTTACTGCTACCACCGTGAATTTTAAGAAATTTACCCCAAAATATAGCTTCAGTTGATAATCGGTTTATAGAATGTAAGAATTCAATACGAAATATAGCTTGAGATACTAATATAACCTCAGTTGCTGCTGGCGCAGTAAAAATGACGAACCTATCCGAAATACATTATAGCCTTGGTTTGTAATATAACCTTAGTTGCTGCTGGTACAGTAAAATGTAATAAATCCACCCAAAATATAACTCGAGTTGCTGCTAGGCAGTAGAAATGACGAACCTATCCGAAATACATTATCGCCTCAGTTTCTAATATAACCTTAGTTGCTGCTGGTGTTGTAAAAAGTTTCAACCTAAAATATAGCCTTTGTAACTAAGGCTAATATGGAATTTGTTGCTTTTGATACTGTAAAATGTAAGAATAAAGCCATAAATTAAGCTGCAGTTGGTAATATAACCTCAATTGCTGCTAGCTTAAAAAATGTATGAGACTTCCAGGAATTTATCCTTTAGCCTTAGTTGCTGTCCACCCAGAAATATAGCCTCAATTCTTAATGCTACCTTAGTTGATGCATTGACACAGTATTTTTTATGGGCTATCGTGAGAGTTCACTTGAGGTCATCTGCATAGAATTAGCATTGAAATCCCACTGAATGAACTCTCACGCAGCATTTTTTTCTAATTCCCCTTATCGGGTGACTAATTTTAAACACTGAATGGTAAGTAGTATTAGGTGACCTCAAGATAAAATAGATAATTGTTACAATAGGGAATAATACAGTGTGACCAAGTTCATTTGCATCCCAAACCAAGTTCACGCTTTAAATAATATTCACTTTTCACGTGCTACACAGTGTGACAGAGCTATAGGGATTTCTTCTTTTCCAAGTTTTTTTTGGGCCTACATTTTTCAGTTTATCCTCACGATTTTTGTTAAAATCCATTGTTTATTTTAATCCTACTGTATATTGTTTTCTAAATTGATGTTTGAGCTGAAAAACATTTTTTTTTATCTGCTTTTTGATTGGTTATCATTTAGGACTACTTATACCTATCTGGTTCTTTTACCTTTGGTGTTGTGTACTTACTTTTTTTATCAAATTTATGAAATATTTTTTATCAGGTTCTGGTGTTGGTTTCTAAGGCCCTGTGGCAATTTTATTATTATTCAGCTCATAATTTAAACTCGGTACTCTACATTTAGCAAATAAAGTGACATTTGGTGGTAAAGAGAAATTTGCATTGAAATAATGTTACTGCGGTAGCTTACCACATTTATTTATTTACATCCTCCTGTATAGGGTTTTTGTTTGGTAAAATTTTATAAAATTGGAAGTTATATAGTCTATTCCACGTTGAGATGGCCACACAAAAATGGAATGCAATTTAAATTTCATTCCAATTACAACATTCCATTCTATGTTGAGAATCCCTCGATGGAAGATATCACGTGCTCCTATTCCAGCTCGTGTGCAAGTTTTAGAATGAAATCCTGTGCTGGAATTCGAATCCAGACTTCTCAATATGGAATTGACTGTAATTTTCTCACATTTGCACGTGTCTTTCCCTAAGACTATAGTCGATTTCACATTGAGATGACCAGGATTTGATCTGTGACAGGCTAAAATTAAATTTCTTATTGGTCCAAAGAGATTGGACCAATAGATTGAACAGATTTTAAAAATCTGATTGGCTAAAATTCAAATTTGATTCCATTTTTTGGTTCATGTGCTGATCATCTCAATATGGACTAGGAAAGAAATTTTGAAATTTTTGCAAATTTTTGTCAAATTTTTATTAATTTATTTGGTAAATTAAATAGTGTTTGTAAGTAGCTATTTTTGTTTTTCCAAATCTAATATTTTTTAACTTATTTAAATTCTTTGAAAGAAACAGAAATTTTAGTCAAGTTTTATTTTAAATTGATTATTTTTATTATAGGATTACACCCTTGCTTTTTGTTTGTTTTTATTAATGTATTTACTTGTTTATTTTGGAGAAAAAAAATATTTTTGAAATTATTTTTCTTATTTCGATGTTATAATTCAGTTAGCTATTAGAAAAGTATTTAAAAAATAATAATAATAATAATGGAAAGAAATTTAAAAAAATAACACTAATTATTATTATAATCAAAATTGGCTAAATTTTATTTAAAATATGTTTATACATGAAATACATAAGACGTAAATAAATAAATACTATTCCTAGAAAGATATATAATTTCCCAATATTCGTCATAACAAAATAAATAGATAATAAAAAATAAACAAAATTCCACCACTACCAAAGAAATAATATTTACTGACTGTAAGGCACCGAGTTGAAAAAACCACAGGTACATGTATGTACCCCCTGTAGATACCTCTACCCCTTAAACTGGTGTCCGCATTAAACCTCTGCAAAGGTTACCCCAAAAACTACCCCTCTCAAAAATGAAAAAAAAAATTGCAAATATTTTATTTTGCCAATTTTTAAAAATTTTACAGAATATCATTCCCTAAATTTGTATTTTGACTATTTTCATACCCCCAGTGGATATCCTTGCCCCTTAAACTGGTGTCTGCATTTAACCTCTGTAAAGGTTACTCCAAAACCTACCTCTCTAAAAATAAAATTGCCAAGTCCTTTATTTTCAGTAATTTTTACAAATTTTGCAAAAAAAATCCCAAAATTTTCAAAAAAAAATTGTTTATCCCTCTAAACAATAAAGTGAGCCCCTCTGACCACCAACGACCCTTTGTGACGCTGAGGGGTGCCACTGTATCCCCCTCTTCCCCTTTCCCCCCTCAACCGAACAGCAATAATATGAAATATTATTAGTACTCACCATCCAATCTTCATTAATATTCCTCATTAATTTTTCATAAATATTCCAATAGAAATAACATATCCTTTTTCGTTTTTCTGTTTTTGGCTTCACTTCTTAGCTTAGCCTTCCTTCCTTCCACTTCTATCTCCCTCTTTGCCTTTGTGAAAACTACAACCTACATTTGAGGCTGCTTTTTCAGCCGGGGGTTTATCGGTTGTAGCGAAAACCCGATACGGGTGAGCTGAACGTAAGACCCGGTACGAGATACGTGCCAAATCAATGCATGTTTTGTAAACGAAATTAGGGCCCGGAAGTTTCGGGTTTTGATTTTTAACAATTTCGCTTTTTGTTTTGGGACTTAGTGCCGTAATTGCCTTTCGATTTTGTTTTCGGATATGAGTTCTGCATGCCGATTTGGCTAATTAGCGGTTGTAGCCTGCTTGCGCGGGCTTAGTAACCTATATGAGGCTTTGGTGCGGTTATCTGCCAAAGACGACTACCAGGGGTCACTCTGAGGTCTGTTTTCTGATACGAGTTCCTCATGCCCCATGTCGTTTGGTGACCTAGTGCTGCAATCACTTTTCCATTTAGCCAGTCGAATTGTACGACCCGTGTTACCCCTTCCTGGTCAAAGGTACCTCAAAAACTGTTGGGCTGATGGCCAGTCTGTTTTTAGTTATGAGTTCGTAGTGTCTCAAATAGTTGTGAAAGTATAGTAAAATGGAATCTTGATTGTGAGTTCTTGGGCTCCACTATGGGGTTAAACTCAAAATCCCGATCTTTGATCTAGATTAGGGTAACTGGGAGGTCTGTTTTTGGATACGAGTTCCTGATGTCCCATGTGCATTTTATGACTCGTGTGACCTGCTCTATAAGTTAAGGATCTCAGAAACTACTGGGCTGGTTTTTGGTCTGGTTTTAGTTATGAGTTCCTCATGTCTCAAGCAGTTGTATGCGTACTTGGTGACCAGGTCCATAGGAAAATACCGGCCTGTATCTCGGAAACCACTGGGCTAATCTCAAATATGTTTTCAGTGACGTGTTTCTCGTGTCATAGGGAAGAGAAATTTACTTCCTAATGCTATAATGGGAACCAGGCTTATATCTCTGGAAATAAAAGCCAGATAATTCAATTGAAGAATCTGCCACTCAAAGAATAAAAACCCTTATAAAATCCGGTGACAAATTTGACAGCATCAAGTATAATCTACATCACATGACAACCAGTTAAACGCTAAAAAACTAATTGTTCACTAGATGGCGCTAGAAAATCAGAGAAAGTAATATTTAGATATTTAGATCAGGAAATCACAAAATAATATCATCAGGATTAGAGAAAGTTAGTTTTGTGACCTCCCCTTTATCCGTAAGGGGTCCTAAAAATACACAAATAACTACTTGGGGCATGAGGAACTCTTATGGAAACAGATTGGAAGTCAGGATAGTACTGTAGATTAAGGGATACTGGTGGTGTCAACCAACAGACCCAAAAAGCATTGGGTAGCTCTGCTTCTTAATGAAGACATTACATTGCTGCAGTTGTGCCAATTGCAAGTGCTTCTTTTACATAAGAGGTTGAGAAATTTCATCTTAACGCCATAATGTAAACTAGGCTTTATCCGCTTTTATGTGCGTTAAGTGTTGGCCTTGATTTGCAATTCAGCCGACATGTTTCTGCGTAATGCACTATAAGCTGATGATGCTTTCCTGTTTGCCTGGAACAATTATGCTAATCAAAAACTTTAATAATACAATGAAATGCTAATTGTAGACCTAGGGACTGACGGAGGA
>JAQFXX010000133.1:0-10593 GCA_034693985.1 Nemasoma varicorne
ACGGGGCCAAGGAACTAGCTCATCCCCGACCTTGGCTGGCATTTTTATCTAATTCATCATTCCCATCATCTGTATCTGAAAACCCATCTTATGTAACCACAAGCACATCAAGGAACATGTCCAATCAGAGCAGTCGGAAAAAAACATGTCGGACGTTCAAGCCCTCAAAACACCAACCAGTGGGACAGCCTTTGCCAAACAATATGGATCTGTGCCGCCAGATAGCTTAACAATATCCAGTCAAACCTCACTATACATTCCTGGCAAGTCTTTCTTTTCAGACTTACAGTCTGTGATTATATGAGAAATTTAGCTTCCTCCAATTAACCAAGAGGTTGTTATAGGTTGCACAGCAAATAAAACTGAGGGCGGTCATTGTTAAATCCACCACCTGGCAATGGGGAAACCTGGGTTCAATCCCTAGGTCGGCTGTATTTACTTTGGTATTTGTGGTTTTCCAAAGTTCCTCCAGGGAATTTCCGGGAGAGTAATATGAAAATGTCAGCAGCGACTAGCTGCATTCCTTCCCACCTTACTATTTCATCTTTCCTTCCTTCCTTCAACCCTATCTCCTCCTGTATGTAATAAGAATGTAGGGCGGCGCCTAAAATATAGCCTTAGGTGCTGCTGCTGCCACTGTGAAAAATATCATCCAACCAGCCCCCAGCTTGAGAAGAAAGACTTACCAAGTAATAAGGCTGGACACCAAAGAAGACGGTCGTGGCAAGAAACAACATACAATCAAACTGTATCCTAAAACTTCCATAAAACTTAAAAAGAATTTTTTTGGAATCGCCTGTCCATTGTAGGAAAGGGATACAATTGTATTCCACAGAGGCTAAATTTCCATGAACGATCCATCCCAAGACAGTCTTCGAGAAGATCGGAGACTCCCATTTTTGTCCTCCTAATACTTTTTAGAAAACATTTTGCTCGCCCGAGGAATCCCTAAATTTTTAAACTTACATGTAGGTATAGTGAGAGAAAAAATATTGAAATGGTGGTGGCCAAATGCCAGTTCCAAGAATCGACCATAGGCCAGCATAACAGGGTACTGACTCAAGCTTCCTGATACAAGTTAGCAAGTATACAGGAATCCAGCCATCGAGACATATACTTGCGAATCAGTGAAGGAATCAAAAGTAAGAAAATAATTTTTTGACTCACCAATTAGTGGAATGGCTAGCTGAAAGTTGTTCCCCACCAGGGTGGTGATGTGGCCCAGATGGTCGATAAAGCAGTTGGTGTCCGGGACCAGATATTTGGGATGGACCTCAAAGCGGACATTGCCGGGCTGAGATACCTCCTGAAGTACTGCCTGTGGAAGAGAAAAACTCGACATTAAGACTTGATCTAGAAATTTCCACAAAGAAAGAAAAGTATATTATGCAATAAAAATCACTAAAGGATTCAAAATAAATCTAATAGAATATTGCCTAAAGTGATCCTTAAGGTTCTTATTCTCCTTCAGAAGGAATTTAAATAAGTTGAGCAACTTCTCCAAGCAAAGCCTCCTACAACTTCTCAAGTTATTTCATGAGGAACTTCTCCAAAAAGGTTACAAGATGTTTTCCTTAATTGAACTTCACCAATATGACTTACTAAGAAACTTCCGTATGCAGAATTTTCCAATGCTTTCTAAATTAATTTATTGAGGAACTTCTCACATAAGACTTGTTGAACTCCTCCAAGAAAACCTCTTAAGAAACTTCTTTATTGTAAAACTTAAACTTCTCAAAGTATAGTTTCTTGAGGAACCTCTTAAAGAAGACCTGTCAAAACTTCTCCAGGAATACATGTTGAGAAGTAAAGATTTTGAGACCGTCTTAGGCATCTCCAGGAATACGTATTGAGCTTCCTAGACGGTCTTAAAGTTCTCAGGGATACGTCTTGAAAACTAGCTTTCTAAATCGTCTCAAACCGAGAAACTTCTTCAAGAAAAAATTTCTCTACCTATTTAATGAAAATACTTGAGAACTTCCTCAAGTGGGTGTCTTACAGAATTTCTTTAAAATTATAACCTCTTTAAGAAGTCTTTCAAAAATGTTTCCCGATGAACTTCCGAAAATGTTTCTTGAAGAACTTCCAAAAAGCTTTCTTGACGAACTTCCAAAAAGGTTTCTTGAGGAACTTTTTAAGATCATGAAGCAAAAGCAGACAGCTCAATGGCCCTACATGTGTTAGCAATGTATCATTTCTTGATTTTAAGTAGCAATGGACTTCTGCACTTCTCCAAATGAAAAATTGTCAAGAAAAACTTAAAATTAATCTCTGTACTTCAAGCAGATCTCCAATTCTTTGACTGCTTAATCGTCATCAGGGCTCCTCCTAATGTGAATCAATATTAATGGTCCTCTCAAAAAATCTTTTATCACCTCAGTAGGGTGGATGTTGGTGAGGTGAGATTGATCTCGACAGGGTGTTCCACCCGTCTCCTTTGTGTGGGAATTTTGGCTAGCAGGGGGTCCACTTAGTCAAAGGGGGATTTGGCCAAAATTATTCTACTGAAGAGGCGTTAGCAAAAGAGATGCAGAACTGGATCACAGAAAAGAGCTTCAACTTGAAGCTAAACACTCCTAAAAATTTTAGAAAAGTGGAAGTGACATTTGAAAATAAGCTGTAGTTCGGTTTAGTCATAAAGATAGCTCTTCACAATTTCAAACACAAGGAACTCATACTTGAAAATGTATCACAGATTGATGCAGTAGCATCTGAGACAACCTCCTGACATTTGATCTAGATGCCCATTCATGGTCCATATTTGAATCTGACCTCCTCATCAACTCGGGAAACTAATATTTTATTGCAGATTGAGTTAGAAGCAACGCAAGCTTCCGAACTACAAGTACTTGACCTTTGACCTGACTCACACGGTGTCACGGGCAAGTCGTCAAATAACACTTACGCCATGCAGTTTTATAGATATTGCGGCTTAACCTTTCACCCAACAAAGGTTTACTCCAGGGGCCACCTTCGATGACTTTTACTAACCTGAGGAACTCATATTTGAAAACAGACTGCAGATTGGTCAAACAAAATACACTATACAAGGGACAAATCTTTCTTCTCAGTCTGGATCGACTATGACTCGTGGAGAAATCATGCTTCCTCTCAGAAGTCTTTTGACCTTTTTATTGACCCGAAGCACTCATATTTGAAAACAGATTGTTGGTTGGACATAAGAGGTGGACAATACGTGCCGCAAACCTGTCATCTATGGCCGGGACAGTGAAAGGTGGAGAAATAACGCTTCCTAAACGTACAATCTTCGATTTTGACCATTTTTTGAGGTGAAACTCATATTTAAAAACCGATTGCAGAATGGTCATAAAAATACACTAAACTACAGGCAAGTCTTTCTTCTCAGGCTGGGACTAAGACTGGTATATATTATTATTATTTAAGACTAAAATTTAGGCAAATTCGGGTTTTCTAAACAATGCACCAGACGGCGCTGTCCAACAACACTTAATAACAACAGGTACCTCCCACCCACCCCAACAAATATTAACTCTCATTTGGGTGAATTCCTAACCATGGGCCATTTACATTTAACCCCAGTGACCCACCACTCGAGGGCGCTGGGGACTTGTAGCCTATATTAGCCGATATTTCTCGTCGGTGCCTTTGTCCCCGGAGTCCCAAAACCCGCGGAGCCACTGACTGATGTTGGAAGGGACATGGAACAACAACAACTAGTATAAGGTTTTTTTTTCGGCATTCCGTGGGGGGCATCACGAGTGGCCCCGCCCTCTGCCAGATTCCATTTAACCCTTTTAAGCGGCCATATTGTCATGCAGTTCAATGACGTCCCACGCGCGGAAATTACATCGGAATGATGGCTGGAGGTGGTGGTGGAACATAATAAAGCACCTCCTTAACAAACTCAAACAAGCAGGTAAATGAACATTAAGGAGATAAGTGCACGTCATTATGGCTTAAAAGCCCCTTTAAAAGGGGATAAGGGAGAGATATGGAAGGTACGATGGCATGTTTGCAGCGCCACCAATGGGGAAAGTTTGGTTGGAGTTACACTTTAGAACTATCATGGATTAGTAAATTAATCTTATTGATTTGAACCATCTCAAACCCATTGAAGTTTGTTGTTGACATAGAATATCTCGTTATGTGAATATTAACTATATATGGTAAACTAGCTTGGTGACCACATAGAGAACATTCTGGAGTATATTCCAGAATCTTATACGGAACATTCCTGGACATATACCTTTTAGAACTTCCCAGAACATAAAGAAGCATTCCAGAAGAGATTCTGGAACTATCCTGAATACAGAAGAACCGCCTAGAACATACCGGAGTGTTAACTTATTCCGAATCGTATAGATTCCTAGCTAGACTGCCTCAAAACCTCTTGAGAAACATCTTTAAAAGTACTTTGTAAGGAACATTGTAAAGAAAACTTGTTAAGCTTCTCCAGGTTTATGTTTTGATAAACCTCTTCAAATAAAATTGTCCAGATGTTTTCAACTTTCTCGAGAAACTTCTTCAACAACACTAATATTGAGCTTATATAAAAGAAGATTTCTGGAGAAACGTTTTGAAGTTAAACTTCCTATCTACCTTTTAAGAGTAATTTCTTGAGTAACTTTTTCGAGAAGGTCGTTTGAGCTACTTTTTCAAGAAAACTAGTTTAACTTTTCATCAAGAAGACTTAATAAGAAACGTCTTCAAGTAAAATTTTCTATAGACTTTTCCAAGAAAAATTGTGAAGAACTTCTTTAAATAGGTTTCTTACAGATCTTCTTCAAGAAGAATACTTAAAAAAGAACATCCAAAAGGCTTCTTGATGAACTTACGAAAAAGTTTGAGTAACTTCTGAAAGCTTTTCAAGGAGCATCCAAATAGCTTTCTTAAGAAACTTTCAAAAATCTTTCTTGAAGAACTTCCAAAAAAAACTTCCTTGAGGAACTTCCAAAATAGCTTTAACCGGGAAAAGTTTTGGTTGGAGTCATATTTGGCGCACTTTGGGATTGCCCTGGATTGGTAAATCATATCAAATCATATCATGGATTGGTAAATCAAAACATTCAATTCTCATAGAGGTCGATGTATATGATTCTGGTTAAAAATATGCTTCACAGGCTAAGATTCTTGCAGGATTATGATGCCAAGGAATTCAAAATCTGAGTTCAGGAACTTTAAGATTTCCTGCAAAGGAATGCGACATATGGCTGCCGGCCAGTCTCCTTATCCAAAAAATCAATCAGCTGGTGTGACATCGTTTAACCCTTTTATCACCGCTTTTGGAAAGCGCTGAAAGCCCCAATCCTGTTTTGGAACAATTAAAAAAAGCAGCCAATGCTGATTATTGAATTATGATTTTGGGCGGCAAAAGTGCCAGTCATCCCCCTTTTGTGAGGTCTCCGTGGCTCCTTGGATGGGCTTAAATAAATAGTGCACCCCTGGAGATCCCCTTGCAGACCTCACACAATGAGGAAATTTGGCACCACTCTATACAGTCTAACATTTTAAAGATTTAAATGGGGAAATTTATCCCATTTTGGGAAAAATTAAGTTTCTAAAAGAAGAATCCTTATTAAATTCTGTCAAAAAATAATTAAATGGTTATGAATATATAGATGCAAAGGGGAGACAGCCAGGGAAAAAATCCTGGCATATAAAAAGCAGAGCAAAGAATCCTGTCAAAGTTAGTAAATAGAGAAATTATAGATGCATGAAGGAAAAACAGTCTAGAAAATCGAAAATTCTGGCAAATTAAATGCAAAAGAAGGGAGGGGGCAGTTACAGAAATCCCTAATCCTGGCATAGTAATTGCATGCAATGCAGAAATTGTGTATGAAAGGGAGGTCAGATGTGGCAAACCGTAACAAATTCAGGCAAACTGTTTAAAAAATTATGTAATTCATACAGAAAAACCCAGGAACCAAATAAATCCGGAAACATTGGAGAAATTAGGAAATTGGATGTGAAAGAAGGATCAGGCTAGGAAAACCAAAAATTCTGTGAAGTTCATTACAAATAATAAACCAGCTTGTAGAAGGAAATCCAGCTGGTTTCCTGGAAAAGTCAGTTGCTCCCGAAAATTTTGCTGCCCCAAGTCGTACCCAGCAGCCAGAAGAAGCCACCTGCATCCTTCCACAAAGAAGACGCGACTGCAAGTTGACGAAAGTGGAAGAAAAAAATCAGTTAAAACTTTTACTGTTTACCTCCTTTTTCTGGATGAGAGCAAGAAGCAGCCATGCATCTGGAGCAGCCACTAAAGCAACCCATTTCGGTCAATGGATTTCAAGAATGAGGCGTAGCCAGCCATGACATTTGATGAAGACATCAGCACAAAAGGGGGCTCTGTCAGTCAGTCAGCCTAAAAAGGTCCCTTTCTTCTCAAGCCAACCACAACAAGCTCTTTCGCTGTCTCTCTTCAAAGGCTGCTTACCCCGTTGGCTGCTTGGATGACTTGCGATCTTGGTCAGATGGACAATAGGGATTTCAGGGGGGAATGGGGTGTCCAGGACCCCCTCCACACCCCCGCTGTCTGTGCATGGCAGCCACCCTGTCATTACCGAATTGAGGCCAGTGATCCTATAGCACTTCTTCAAAAAAACCTGCAAGATTTTGGTCAAATTTAAGCTAAAATGAGGCAGCTGCCAAGTACTGCTCAAGCTTTGGAGTGACTGTCCTGACTTACTTCTCAGAAGGCAACATGTGGAATCAGAAAACACGAGGAAGCCAAATGGTGGTCAAAAAAGGAATGTTTGCCAGAGCCAAAAAAGTGGCTCCTTTAATATTCCAAAAAGTATGGCAACCATAAAAACTTTCACGAAAAGGAAAGTGGGGTTGGTCAGCAGCCATGCACTCGATTCCCCCCACTCATATTCCATATTTATTAACCTTCATGTTTATGCAGATGACTGCTTACCCCCATAATTCAGTTTCTAGACACGGCTGCCTCGTAGAAACCCCCTTCATCCCATTTCGGGGGGTAAGGGGTACGAAACAATAATTCGCTCGGCAGGAAGCCTGTCCAAAGATTAAAAACCATGAAATTTTACCCCCAATTTGCAACCAAGATGGCGGATGTGCTCCATGGGGGGCCTAGGCAGCCATCATCGTCAGTGGGGGTTAAGAGAAGGGTGCATTCCATTAAACCCAACTTTATCGAGTACTCCAAAAACCAATCTTTATTGCGATTGTTTTACCCCCTCTATGGCTTTATTGGGCACATTTCAACAGGTGAGGGGTAATGGTGACTCCCCCAGAAAGGAGGGATAATTTCAGGTGCCCCCCACGTGGCGAGTGATGTATATGAGTGGGGAATGTAGATGTTAACCCCGGGAATTTCGGCTAATTTTTAGGAAAAAAGCAGCCAAGCCAAAAAAAATTGATTATTAGCAATACCCCTCTTGTCAGTGACCTGTCCGTCTAAAGAGGGGTGGCTGCCATTGGTAAATATTAAAACCGCCATCCACAGGCTGGATTTAGCCGTGTTCTGACTTTCTGGCACAGGTAGCCATTCTGAATCATTCCAGGAACCAGTAAATAAGGCCCTAAACTTTAAACTATTTGTTTGTCTATCTTTTCAAATAAAAGTGGACGGTTGCCAGCAAACAACATTAAGTTGTGTTATCTGCAGGCTGCCTCCAGTCAGCAACTAGAGTATGAAGCCATTCACTAGTCCTCTGATGCAAGCAGTCATCCGAATCATTCAAGGAAACCGAGGATAAGGCTCGAAAATTGATATATTTGTCAATCTGGTTAAATAAAAGTGGCTGCCAGGAAGCAACCTCAAATTGTGCAATCTGCCCTCAGTCGTTAAATGCAAGCAGCCACCAGAAAGCAGAGTTTGAAGCCATCCACAGAGCCATCAGCAGCCATCTGAATAGTTCCAGGAGCCAGTGGATAAGGCATTTAAATAAAAGCATTTCATTTAACACATGCAAGCATTATCAGCAACCAGAATTTGAAGCCATTTACTGGCCTTCTGACGCAAGGAGCCGGAATTAATAACTCATTGACTTTTGATAAAGCAGCCAAAACATTTTAAGCTATGGAAGATGACTGCCTCCGTTGCCGTTGCCATAGGCCTAGGGTTAATTGGCTGCCGGTTGCCAGTTGCTTTTGACTGAAAATCGAAATTTGAAAAAAAGAAAACTAGGTTGATTTTAATCTGGTTACCGACTGCAACTTACTGTGCAGTGAAAAGACCAATAACTGGGTGCTTGCCAGAAACCAACTGGCTGTCTCATGCTAAATATGAACAATCTTATTTTGGATGGGCAATACATATTATGAAAGCCAACAGTTTACAGGCAGCGGCAGCCAATTGGCTGCAGACTTCCAGTTGCTGAAATCAACGGCTGGTAATTTTTTTCAATGCTTAACTTTTTTTTCCTTGTAAAACATCAATAAAATAATAGGCTAATGTGGGTATCCACATACCAAAACCTCATCATCAAACTTCTGCCAAAATCTAGCAGCCAGGCCACCAGGTGGCGCTTTCTCACGACCAAACCTCCACGATTTCAAATGACACCCAGCCCACCCCCATCGCCCCTTAAATTTCCATTTCAATAATTGGCCAACGAAAACAGTGCATGCAGGCTAGGTTCTGGCTGCCAAGCAGGCAGCCAATTTATGGGCCATATTTCAGCCAGTTATTTCCTCTTTTTCGGCTTTATTTACGACCCACCAAAGTATGATAATTGTCCTTCCGCCTGGATAACCCCCTGACCCCCCACGTCCACAATATGTGAGCAACTCTTTGAACCCATGCAGCCAACAATTCGGTATATGTCTGGGGGAACCAGAAGTAGCCTAAGGAGCCAACGGGCTGCCTCCACCCGCCTTACAAATAAATGCAAGAATGCAAATATGTGCAATCGAATAATCGTGATGGGGGTCAAAGGGCACCGCCTAGAAAAAGGCACCAAGGAATTGGGAGAATGTGTCCTATAACGTTTGAGCAACTTCCTCCACTTTTGCCGGCTTCCACCTCCAGGGGCGTGAGTTTACGCGGCAACGGATTTTTTTTGCATTTTCCGCATCCATGTGACCCTTGGGCTTTGATCTGGACGTCACACGGGGGTCACAAAAAATGCACTGGAAACTATTAACTGACAGATTGTAGTTTGGTCCAGTAGTTTCCGAGATATAGGCAGTTGACCTTTGACCCAGAGTGGATTGGGCCCACATGGTGTAAAAAAATTGATGCACGCATAAGGGTCAAAACATTCTCCAAAAGAACCATATGAGGCATGAGGAACAGATACTTGAGAACAGATTGTAAGATTGGCATAGTTGTTTCTGAGATATAGGCTTTTGACCTTTGACCCAGAGGGGGTGATAGCATGGGGGTCAAAATATTCATTTATATGAGACACAAATCATGAGAAGCTGATATCTGGAAGCAAATTGTTGCTCGGCTCAGTATAGTTTCCTGACCTCTGACCCAGAAGGGGTCATATGGGGCCCATAAGAACCAGCTACAACTAAATTGGACACGAGAAACTGATTTCTGAAAGCCAATTTTCATAGTGGCCCAGGAGTTTTAGAGGTAAAGGTATATGACCTGTGACCCGGATGGCCTGGAACTAGTTGAGACACTAGATACTGATATCTGAAAACATTATGCCATTTCCCAGATTTCCAGCAGTTCATTGCCTTGCCCATGCAAGATTTTAATGTCTAATACACACATTTCAATTTGTTACAAATTGCCAAAAAATCTGCAATTATAACATCTAAAGGTGTGGGGGGAAAGCCGAAAATTCGTTCTCTGACGGTCAAAGTGATCAAAATAGAGTCTTGGGCGAATCTTTTAATATTTTGGGCGGCTTTCTCGCAATTAACAGTCCCCAAAAAAAGGCAATGTTCCAGTTTTTGTTCTCACCGTTTTGGTGTACAGTAATTATTCGGCTTTTTTGGAAAAGTTTGTTCCCCTGCCCCCTATCCTCGAAATTGGTGCAGGAGGACTGGCGCTTTTTTGCAGCGGAAATGAGCTTCTTTGATATTAATGAAGATGATCATCACCAGTGTTCCAGAAGAGCGACCAACTATGTGGATTCTGGGTCTTTATATTAATTAGATATGCTTTGGGTATAAGGGGGGGGGACAATGACACTAGTCAGTAGTCAAGCTGGTAGGTCAAGGAATCCCACCGAATCACTGGATTTGAAAAAAATTGAAAGAATTGTCAAAGATTCAGCAGATTTGAAGAGAACGATCAACAGGCATACAATGTTTTCCAAGATTTCCATTGATTCTAAAGATTTAAAAAACCTCACCGCTGTCAACATTGCCATGGAATCTCTTGATTCAAGGTAGCAATGGAAGATATCTTAATGGTTTTCCAAGATTTCAAGATTCCAAGAACTTCACTAACTTTCCTTGATGCCAAGTAATCTCTTGATTCTAGGGAGTAATGGATGATTTCTCAATGTTTTTGAGTATAGATACCTTTAGATTTCAATAAAACTTCGCAGCTTTCATCGATGCCAAGGAAATCTCCTAAATCAATGTATACGATTTCTCAATGACCATTGAGAACTTTAGATGTCAAGAGTAATGTATGGTTTCTCTGACGAATTTAGAAGATTTACAGATTCCAAGGATTAG
>JAQFXX010000134.1:0-10592 GCA_034693985.1 Nemasoma varicorne
GTGCTAATCCAACAGAAGCAGGTGCAGCCAGTGGACATTCTCTTTCTCATCCAACGGGTATGAGCTTATATAAATTTTAAAATCAAGTACTTGTGAAAATCAATTTTATTAATTATCCACATTTTTCTTTAGGAAATTACGGCATCTCTTCAGGGGGCGCAAATATCCCTCCTCCACCGCTTGACTCTGCTAGACCCCCAGTGGGCAATGTGCCTCTTTCATATCCACTGGGCCCTCCTTCAACAACACAGATGTCCTCTGTTCCTCCTCCTGTGGCTCTTCCATCATTTTTAAATCCGTTGGATTATAACGCACCTCCAGTTTCAACGATTCCGTCGTTGCAGCCTTATTATCCTTCTACATCATCTAGGTAAAATTTGTTTTATTTATCATGATATTTATTTGGGGAGGGCTCTCTGTGTCTTAATTCTTGTACACAATTGTCATATTGTCTTATAATTGAGCCCATTACCCTCAACTGTAATCCCTACATAACCAAATGATGGAAGCTGTTTAGTGATTATACAGTGGAATCTCAGCCGGGAGATCTGGGTTCGGTTCCTGGGCCAGCCTTCCAACAAGGTTATGACTAACTATGTCAAAAAGATTCCGCCATATTTAAAATCTTCCGTTATTGAGGTGCAATTTAACATTGACAATAAGCATATTCATTGTATATTCTTGAAGAATTTTTTTTTTCCTTTTCATAAAACTTAAATTTTTTAAGGTTAATGGGCAGTTTTTTTAAATCACATTAGGCAAGTATTTGAAATTTAATTATTATTTTTAAATGTAAATTTTTTGGGAAATATTTCAAAGAACACTTGGTGTTCCTTAATACCTAAAATATTATTAATTAAAGCCAATCTTTACAGAGATATGGGCTAAATCATGAGTAACTATGATAAAAAATATCTTTACTTTTCTCTAAATTTAATTAATGAAACTATTTATTTTTCTTAAAATTGGGTTTTTTGCCCATGGACACCCGTGTATTTTCTGCACCACATTAATGAGCTCATCCAGCTGGGTTTGCACAGTGGTTAGCACACTCGCCTAGCAATGGGTAGACCTGGGTTCACTCCCAAGGTCGGCTCTCCTGACTTTGGTTTTCGTGGTTTTCCTAAGTTTCTAACGCCGAAGGCGAATGCTGGGACAGTACCTTGAAAAAGTCGACCACGACCGCATTCCTTCCCACCTTACTATTTCCTAATTCCTTCCTTCAACCTTTCCTCTTTTCCTACATGCTTTGAGCTTGTGGGTTGGCGCCTGAAATTGTAGCCTTAGTTGCTGTTGGTGCCTTAATAAATAAAAACCAATCAACCATTAATGAGCTCAGTAGTTAACTAATAAAATTTTCAAATTGTAATTCCAGTTTAGTGACATCACAGCCGACATTTCCTTCACCTCCTCCCCCTACTAGTAGCGGTGTACCGCAAATGTACAGTCCGATGCCAACTCAGGCAAGCACAGCTTTGGATCTTCCAATAATGGATTATGGATCTGCCGGATATTCGGCTTCCACTCAGCCGCAATCTGAAAATCCAAACGCCGGAATGTGGGGTTGGATCAAGGGTACCGTGTCGGGAAACGACTTTTTAAGTAAAGTAGCCGAAAAAGCCAAGGTGTGTATTTTTGCATTTTCAGGATAAAATTATTGCAATTCTTCCTGAATTTGATAGGGACTGAACAAAGTGTAATTTTTCAGAGCTCCGTCGATAGCATGATTACCACACTTGATCCGCAGATGAAGGATTACATGCGTGAGTCTTAGGGCAAATCTTGAATTTGTAGATAACAATGAATAATTTCTGAAAAAAATGTCAAAAAATTACAACAAAAAAATCTTAAGTCTTTAATCAATTATGCTTAAAATATGAAAATGTTCCTCAAAATCTTCGTTGTTAGCCCACACAATTCCCTAGGGAGTTTTAAAATTTCTTGCTTTGAAGGTGTACTGAAAGATTTTTTTTAGATTCTGGAGGAGACATCGATTTAATGATTGCATCTGACAAAGAAGATAAAATTGTTCCCATCCGAGAGGCATTTCAAGCCGTATTTGGTCGTGCAACTGTCAATGGAATGGCCACCCAAACAAACATCGCAGTTCAACCTGTTGGCTACTCTTCAGGTTTAAAAGGTGCTGAGGAAAGAATTGTGTATTTGAGGCAATCTGGGCGAATTCATGAGAGGCAACCTGTCGTTGCAGTGGAAAACTTCTTAGCTGAACTTACACCAGACAGGTAAAACTAATTTATTATAAAGTTTTTATTTTTAAGGGTAATTTTTTAAAACATAAATATTCATGTATGAGAATTAAAAAAGATCTTTAAAACCACAATCGCCCTTCAGGTGAGGGCGTTTTAAAATTATTCCCTATAAATTTAAATATACGAACCAGTTCAATCGTATTTCTGTCACCGACAGGAAGAATTTCCTAACAAACATTCAAATTACATCAAAAAGTTTGTAATTTTTTCAAAAAACATACTTTTGTTTTTATTCAGGTGGTTTGACATTGGCTGTTTAGTTCTGGACGACCCATCCATGGATTCCCCAATCCACGTTTACACTCAGGCCACTCCAATCCCCTTGCAATATATTCACGAAATCCAGAGGAATACCCCCGCTGATTATCCCCTCAGGTGGTCCGGGTTAAGCGTTCCCATTGGACAGGTTATTAGCCAATCCCTGCAGGTTTTGCACACAGAATGGCATTCACATGTTGCAGGAGTGCCAAGGAGAACCCTGATCTCAATGGCTGCCAGAACGCTGGCACAAACGTATAAAGCGAAACGGGATGTTTTAGCCGTTCCCAGTTCCCCCAGATGGCAATGAAACAAACCAAATTTATGAGAAATTTCAAATCTAAATGAGGGAGATTCTTCATCTATGGAAACGAGATGAAGATGCTGCTAAAACTGATGCAGATCCAAACTGTTGCATTGGATGTGCTAAAGTTTGATCTTTATAAGATCAAAAAATATAGCGAAAGCTTAAAATTTATTCCCATTCTATTCAATTCACCTTTTCAAAATATAATTTAAGGTTATGGTTACATGACGAGATTTTGCAGGGTTTTTTTCTGATGTAGAATATGTTAAAATAACCGAGAAAATTATGAAGAAAATCTAATTTTCCAACTCTAAATTATGTAAAGTTTGAGTACGAGTGTTATATAAATTTATGTTTTACAACCTATCTGGGAAAAGAGCAGGAAATCTCAATAGTTTTGGAAATCTTGGATTGTTTTACGTACGTATATTGTGTGCATGCCTGAATAATTTAAACGAGAAATTAAGAGACTAGTTGAAACTATATTCGAAGTTTCGTGTGTAATACATATGCATACCGATTAAAAAGTTTTAAATTATATTTATTTTTAATTAATCTATAAAATATAAACAATTAATGCACGTTAGTGTACTATGGGAATTATAGAAAAATACCAATCAATAAGTATAGTAAATTCAAGGACTAAATGGGAATTGCTACAAATAATATATTTGCGCTACAGTTAAAACAATTTAATTTTTAATTGCTTTACTATAAAAGATATGTTTATTTCTAGCAAAACGCCAAATTATTGTATTTTTTGTTGGATAGTTTTCCGCAACTAGCTCGTTGGTTTTCCGCCAATTTTCGAATGCTGCTGTCTGTTTTATTCAGCAACAGATGGCGCTCCTAGATCTGGCGGGAAATTGCGTTACATTTTCCAGCTGACATTCTTGCGGGCATTCTTGTAGTTCTTTCATTTGGATAAGTTCATTCTTGGAGATTTCTTCATTCAGATTTATTTAAATGGACGAAAAGCATTCTCAGGTAATTTGTGTTTATGCTTATTGTAGTTAATATTAGAGAAAATGTCCCGCAACTTATGTAATTTATTTAATTTAGGTATCCAAGTGGTTGTTAGAAACATTCGGTTCCGATGGAGTTCCTGAATATGAAATATGCGAAGAAACTATTGACATCTTGTTCACAATGATGAAAAAAAATCAGAAATGTGATGAAGATGCCAGCATGGCAATTGCTGATGCCAAGGAAAAAACTGCACAATATGAATCTGAAAGTAAATTGATAGAGGCCGGTATAGCTATAATATACGTATGGCTATGATGGTGTAAATTTAACTCGGCCATGCCCCAGCTTAGGATTAGTTATATCCCTCTACCAAGCATTTAATTGCTTTGCTGACTGCAATGTACCGAGTTGTATTGAATTCAAAACTGTTTACACATTGTTCAACAATCGCTATCGCTTGCTCCCAACAGTTCATTCCACACTGAGATGACTGGCAGTTAAGATGCTACAAGCAGCTCGTCCGTTTTGTAATTGGGCCATTAACGGTCGGTTGGGCCAGTTAAACTGCTCGCCATCTCAATGTGGAATCAACTGTAGCTACCAATCTCTCAAGCTGAAATTTTTGTGAAATCATTGTGCAATTTTTTATCTAGTGTTTAGCCTTATTTTAGTTTATTTTCTATATGATTATTGTTTTCCCTCATTATTTTTGCCTCCATTTACCGTTCTTGGGTTCCCATACTGCCTCTTCTGGGGCACGGGAGTTCCCTTCACTGTACACTGTACCTTGATAAATAATAAATTTCTATTCTATTCTATTCTACTTTCGTTGTTATTTTTTTATTTTTATTATATTTTATCATAATTTTTTCTGTTTTATCCAAGTAAAAAAAACTGAAGAAGTCCTGCAGGTATTTTCGATGTCACCAAACTTCCTCCCAAAGGAAATTTCTGGAAAATTAAATGTATTGGTGAATATTACCCAACAACTGGAAGTTCAAAAACTAGACCCAGCAAGGTCGGTTCGGTCAATTTGATAAATTTTTAGGATAAGTCTTTATTTTAATCGGGTAAACTTTTGCGATTTTTACAGCCTGTCTATTGGAATGTTTGAACTGCTGAAAGAGAATAAAATAAAGAAAGTTGAGGTGGATAAAGCGGAACATAAAGCGGAGCTTCTCAGCCAAAAGGTTTCATCTTCATCTCAACTATGTGAACATTTAAAAAAGTTGTTTTTTTTTCTTCTTTTGCATTGGGTTTCGAACCCTATATGCTTATTTATTTTTTCTTTCAATATTTGATTTTCCAGTCTGGCCTTTGTTAAAAAAGAAACTGAACGACAAAATGCGCAGTTGGTCTCGGAAGAAAATAAAGTCGATTTAAAGCAACCAAGGGCTGCACAATATAAACAGACCGCAGAATTCTACGAAGTAAACCTTGTTTTTATATTTCTCATGATTTTTAATAATAATTTGATTAGCCATTTTCTACAGACAGTTTGTTTTATTTTTAGGCTGTTTTGTCTAAAAATGGTTTTTCAACTTCTTTGACTCACGAAGAGCTCGTGAAACAAAATGAGGTAGGTGTTTTTAATGGCTTTTTAATTTTAATATTATTCAGTTATTAAAAATTGTTGATTTTGATGTTGTTTTAAGGAACTTAAACTTTTGCAAGAAGAATATGCTGGATTGAAGCAAGAATTGGACAGTTTTCAAGGTTTGCCACCGGTAAGATAAAGAGAAATTATGTAATTTTTAATTAAATTTTAATCCTGATACAAACTCTTTAAATTGTGTCTCTGTTTTATTTTAATTCCTCATCAATATCCCTAATTTAAACTAATGAAACCTTTCATTTTTATTACAGGATCTTACACTTGTTGCTGAGAAAATTGCTGAAGCTAAAGCAGAACTGGTTAGTTTCCTTCTTCAATTGAAAGCCCTATTTACGAAATTTTTCACAAAGTTACAACTAAATATATGATAAAAATACTTTTTATTTTTTTCAGATTTCACTGGGACAATCTATTAATCAGCTAATCCAAACCATGCCATGATTATCAAATCAAAAAGTTTAATTTATTGGAGAAATACAAATAGTGATTAAAGGCAAGTGTTTATTTTAACTAAGATAAATTAATAAGTTATAACAATAAAGTAATACAGGTGTTAAACATGTAAATAAGTGAATACCGGTAATTCATTTTCCCCCAAGGTTTATTCTTCAGGGAAATTGAACTGACGAGTTGTGGAAATATCGCTTTGCTTTGGCTTTCCTTTATTTTGAGACTTAAACATATGCATTGGCCGAAACAAAAATGGCTCCTCCTTTTCCTCTGGAATCTGTATCTAAAAATATATATTTAGACACTATATATAAATCTGAAATGAAATATCTTCACGCTATGCCTTACTTCCGATTCTGCAGCGCTTTGAAAAGGATTCCTTTGCTCCATGTTTTTGTAACGATTAAAAAGTTGATTGTTTAAAGGAATAAACGGTCTTGGCGCTATGGCAGCCGCCGATTCATTCAGAGTCACGGAAACCTCCGATTCGCTCGGAGTCATTTGCTCAACCGGTGATTCAAACTCATATTTCTGTTTAAGAATTTTGCAATTCTGTTCAGTTGCCCTGAAAAAGTATTAAAAAGTAAATTCAATCAAATCTAAAAATCAATTTTTCAAGCAAGTTTTTTTATTAGCTTCTCACCATTCAAATTTTGCATGTTTGGCTCTCACGTCTCTTAAATGCGTTGTGATTGCGTTAAGTACAGAACTATCGCTGTTCAATTTACTTTTGGAAGCAAATTTCCTTTTACCCATTAAACTTCTCGGTGAGGGCAAATCTCGCAGAGAAAGTGCTACAGGCAAGCTTGGGGTTATATTTCCGTTTCTATGAACTGTTTTGCTGCTCACCTTGAGTTTAATTGGCATACAAATTTTTGGATTATTGAAAATAAGTTGTGGGCAAACACTTTGCAATATTTTTGAATATGCATCCGTAATTTCATGTACATGTAAGAATCTCGGGATTCCCTGTCAACCAAGCTGTCAAGAACCAAATGTACCAAATCCCAATAATAAATATTCGATTAACCAGAAAACTACTTTTAGACAAAGGCATTAAGTTAAGTTAGTTTTGAGGGAATGAAATATTGATCGAGTTATCTTTAAAAATTTTAAGTTTACAGGATTTATCTTGGGGGAATTAACATACAGGATTATCAAGCTGATTTGAAATGAATGGGAGCATACTCAGAAATGTAAAATATGTCAAGAACTAGATATACATCTTAGTAATGAAATCCAAAACTAATTGTTGGTATTCATTATTTTTAATTAAGTGAGCATAAAAGAGAAAATTACCATTGCTGTTGTATTACTCTGAGACATATCTGGTTGTGCATTCGTTCTGAGGAAAAAGATAAGTGGTTTTAGTTAAATTAGTTATAAACTTTTTAATAAAAATATGCTTAGCTAGAAATATTTAAAAAAAGTTTAAAGTACATGTACACTTTCTCGGGCGATTGTAAATTTTCTAGTTGTTCGAATCCATAACAATGCTCAGATTCCTCGGTGTCGTCAACGACAATATTGTTTCGGTGAACAGTTTGTGAGGATCTAAAAACAAAAGAATAAAATCAGATATTTTATGAGGCATATGAATAGGGGTTGTGATATCCTGAGAATGTTATTAATTGCAGGATTCTCCCAAATTTTAAAATTATAAAATAGTGGCAGATTTTTCCAAGTGAAAGAGATATAAGGCTCAGCACTAAAAATTATTTAAATTATGTTAAAGTACCTTCCATAAAATTGGAAATTTTCTTTATCATTTGCCATTTTCTTAAAAGAAATATATACTGTATTTGTAAAATAAAAATTTCGGAATTCTTTTTTCCCGCTCTAAAATTCAATGGACTCAGTAGTGGCTGGTAGAGGGAGCTACATCCCTGTTGATTTTAGAAAGGGAAAATGTCAACAGTGTCTTTACATCAGATTTTCTCGCAATCGAAGCAATTTTTTAATATAAATAAGTTATTTGTGAATTGTGACAGGAAACTGTCACAATTGTGCAGGAAACTGTGGATGTCTACAAATAATAATTTCCAGTGTTATAAACCTGTTTGTGTAAATTTAAAGCGAAAAGGAATGCAGGATTCAGTTAGGCCTACAAGTCAGAAATTTCAGGTAAGTGGTTGTAAGGGGTCCAAGAATGCAAGTAGGAGAATGCTTGCAACTTTATTCAGTAATCTAAAAAAAACCGTATTTGTTTGCCTTGCAGAATGTGCAGTATTCTCATATGATTGGCAACTGTTCATTAAATGATTGGAGGTTTCACACCTGGATTTTTTTAGGAGAAGAATTGCCGGCAAGGTTCTGCTTCCCAAACAAACGCCAAATTTGTAGTAAGAAAAGGTATGTAAAATTTGGGGTGCACATACTAGTATCTCTCGACATATATCTCTATAATCAAGTAAGCTAGGACAGCCGTAGCTCATCTAGTGGCAACACTTTGTACTAGCTGGACCTGTGTTCAATTCTCAGATCGATTAATTGATCCACAGAATAATAAACTCATGCTGTCTTATACCATGGCTATGACCATGAGGAAAATGAGTACTGCTGAAAATTTGGTCAGCAATGTCATTATCCCCACAAGGATAATTTACAGATACCAAAAATGTTTTTTGGGTTATTTGGGAACCCATTTGATTTTTGAAGAATGCACGCGCACTGTACGATAGCTCGAGTTTATTTTAATACTGATTGGATATCCTTGGCTAAGATTTTAGTGGTTTTCCTTAATCATTTCTGGGGAATGTTGGGATGGTTCCCCTAAAACCAAGCTTGAAGCCACATTTTCCCTAGAAATGAAGGCTTCTCATATATTTGGTAAATTACAAATCCTTGAGCAGTGGTGCACCATGGCAGGAATAATAAGAACGAAATCAAGTTTGGTTGAGTGTGAATATTCAGCGGAGAGCGCACCAATCATATGACACTTAAGCACACTCAAAAATGACGTTGTTTTTAAGCCATCAGCTGAAGGGTGATTGTGGCTATAAGGCTGTCCTACGCTGACAAATCTTATCTAAAAGTAATTTCTTCGACTTCTCGGAAATGTCTGCAGAGGTGGACTATGTATAAAAGCTATGGCAATTTCTATTTCTGATTGATTATACATTGATATAATTCATGTTTTCTACATTTTCTTTATATTATAATTTTTACTTTTATTTTTTAATAGTTTCACGTTTGATGTTATCTGTGAAGAAACTCTGGAGTCCTTAGCTGATTATTTTGAAGAGTTAATTGTGACTCATATGGGCGATGCAGAAACGGATGTTACGTTAAGCGTGAGTATTTTTATAAACCGCAGAAATTTATTTTACAAATCTAAATAAAATTTTGTTACAAGTTTTTTATGTATAAAATGCAAACCTGATAACCGCAGAAATAATTTACTGAATTTATTTGACAAATCTGAATAATTTTTTTATATACATGTACATAATGCTTTACAAAAGGCAAACCTGGTAAAAATCCATTTAAATTTTTATTAGGATGGAGTTTTAACCATAAAATTAGGTGACAACGGAGGAACATATGTGCTCAATAAACAAGGCCCTAATCAGCAAATATGGCTCTCCTCTCCAATTAGGTATTAAAATCATAAAAAAATTTCTTTTGTATTTAAAAGGCAATCAAATATTTTTAAACATATAAATAAGTATCTTCCTTCAGATAACGTGATTTTTTACCTTAATTTTAGTGGTCCAAAACGTTACGATTTGAATGAGGGTCAGTGGATTTACCGACATGACGGAATGTCCCTCCATCATTTATTATCCGAAGAAATGTCAGAAATTTTTAAAGCCAAAGTGGATTTTACAAAGTGCATATCCGGTAGGCCTATATAATATTATTTAAACGTTAGTTTAAAATGAATAGGGAGATCAAGCTGTACTTACTTAATGTTAAAAATAAAGTATCTTTATTTGTAAGAAACGACCCTACTTCACCCTTGATCTCTCACTGTTAAAAAAAATGGCATTTTATTTGCTGACTGAGTCCAATTAAAGCATTTATTTTGCAATTACAGATTTAGGTACATGTACAGTAGGTTCAAAAATGCACATTTTTTTATTATTTTTTAAATCTGACAAGCCTAGTGTAATAATTGATTTTCAGCACATTTGAGGGAAAAAAGGAAATAAAATAACCCGAATTTTCGCGGACAAAAATGCTTTGCATGTGTAGGGTCCGCACACATTCTTGCATATTAATTAGTTATATTTTTGCATATTAATTAAAGCATTCCATTTACAATATTACAGATTTAGAGGTACATGTAGGTTCAAGAATGCACAACTGTTTTCTATTATTTAAAAAGAAACATATTGCAGGGTCCATCACATTCTTGCATATTAATTAGTTACATTTTTTGCATATTAATTAAAGCATTTCATTTGCAATATTGCAGATTTACGCAGGTACATATAGGTTCAAGAATACACAATTGCTTTATGTCATTTTAATAAAAATTTGCATATATAGGGTACATTCTTGCATATTAATTAGTTACATTTTTGCGTATTAATTAAAGCATTTCTTTTTCAATATCACAGATTTAGGTACGCGTAGGTTGAAAAATGCACAATTGATTTCTATTATTAAGAAAAACATTTCAGGGTCCACACTTTTGCATATTAAAGCCACAGTCGCCCTTGAAAAAACGACGCCATTTTCAAGTGCACGAAGAGCAGACGAAGGTAACTTTTAGATC
>JAQFXX010000135.1:0-10581 GCA_034693985.1 Nemasoma varicorne
ATTTTGCCTCTAAAAGTATTTCTAGAGCAATTTACTCTAGAATTAAGCATTAGAGTATAGGCCAATACTAGAGGAAAATTGCTCTAGAAAAGCTTTTAAAGGAAAAATATATGGACAGCTAAATTGGCCATTTCTGCAAAACAAAATAAAGTAATTACCAATCACGACTTGAGAATTTGAGTAGGTTTTCTACATTTGTCAAATATAAGGTGAGTATAAACCACATCTTTATAACTATTTCTCATAAGCAGCAGAGCAGCCGGTGAAATATATTTCTTGCATAAATGGCAGCATGCAAGATCCTAGCTTGCCCTTGAGTTGGTACGTATTTTGGTGAGATAAAATGTGAAGAAAAGCAATAATAAATTAATTAATTCCTCAAAATCCCTGCAATGTCGATTTAATTAGTGAGCAGATAATCGAGTTTTGATATACGCCCCACTATTTGATATTTGCATCCCTGTAAAATGTGAGAAATCGATATTGCGAGTTTCACATTAAAATCACTCTTATCCTCAATCTGTTTCAGTAGGGGATACATTTCAGATAAAAGCACAGGTACGAATCTCGCATTTTCTTTCATCCGTTGCATGTAAACCCATAAAACCAATGCGGCTATCCTGTGGTCACGCAAACAAAGGTTATGTAGCTACGCAATTAATATTACGCATTTACCATTAATGTGAGGCGAGATTACTAGAATCAATTCAAAAATGTGATGGCATGTGGAGTGGAGCGAGGGGCTCATAAGTGGATTAGAAAGGGGATTGTTCACTCATATCACAGCAGATTGGAGATTTATGATGCCAGTTTATAAAGCCTAGATGCGGCCAACTACTTCTAATATCTTAAAAAAATTGGTTTTTCCCTAATTAAAGAATCGATTGAAATCTGTTATCCCACCGCTAATTAACTATAATCTTGAGCATCAAAAGAATGTAATGGACACAAAGGTTCCATGATAGAGAAATTGACGTCAATGCATTGTGTCTATGTCCCGTTTTTCAGCTTTTGAAAATTTGTATTTAAAGTTTTTCAACGTCTGACGACCCCTATATGGTCTAGCCACATGAAAACAGATCTACTGTGTTGCCATCTATTACTTTTTAGTAAAAATTCTCATACGATTTTTAAAAGTGGCAAAAACCTGGTGCGGGATTTGTCCCTAGATCCTTTCGTCAGTTTTATCGCACCCAGCAGGAGCTTGTCAGGAGTCATATTCGGGTGCTTTGCCATCCCCCAATTAAGGACAGACTACTCCATCACATCAAGGAAAACTTAGGTTCGGGGTTAAGTTTTTTTAATTGGTGAGAAACACCGTGCAGGGGCTCAACACTCGCGTTTGGATCCCCTTACCCGCCGGTTGGTTGGTTGGTTTTTATTTTTTACGGCGCCAGCAGCAACTAAGGCTATAATTTCAGGCGCCAACCCACATGCTCAAGTCATGCAGGAAGAGAGGAAGGGTTGAAGGAAGGAATGAGGAAATAGTAAGGTGGGAAGGAATGCGGTCGTGGCCGACTTTTTCAAGGTACTTTCCATTGACATATGGAACTAATGTTTTTGGACTTTCCCCGCCATTAAGCCATTCCAATAACCCTGTTGGGCTATTGACATATGGAACTATCTTATTGCGTAAGGTTAATTTTAATTTGTTCCGCAAAAGTGGCAAAACCACAGATCCAACGTTAAATTCAGCTAGACTGAGCACGAATTTCCGATTTGAAGTTAAAATTTGTTTTTGTAACATGGTTGTCTATGGAGCGTGTAACATAGGCCTGCGCATAATACACCAACCCAAAATGCTAAATTATTCTCAAGTTAATTATATTAGTATGGGAAAAATTGTTTAGAATGACACTCTGTTAATGTAACCCACGGCAAAAAAGTTAGATTAGATGAATTATGGGACACGATCACAGCCGGCATACTCACAAACAAGGAAAAGAATGCATGCACGAATGAGCGGCCAACAGTCGTGTTTTTCGCACGCAAGGCTTGATACGGATTCTCCACCTATTTTGGAAAATTATAGTTCAAAGGTTGGGAAATAGATTAGATCTGTAGGGATCGATGATGTTCTAGAGCCTGCTAAGATTGAAAAAAGTGAGAATTACATCCCAAGTAGCTGCTATCAATGCCAAAAAAAATCACATAGCAATCATAAAAAGTGGATGTGAGCAGTTGAAGGTGAGGGGGGGGGGCTTAAATAGGAATACTCAGGCTGAAAAAAAAAAACAGTTTTAAAAATATATGTATTTTAATATTATTTTAAAAATATTTTTTTGTTCTAAATTTGCAATTTTCTTAAAAATATATATGTTTCTTTTACTTTTCAAATGAAAAATCAGAATCTCTTGGAAAAAGCCGAGAGAAACTTGGTGATTACGTCAGCTATCACTCTGAACAAAATGAATTCAAGCTACTGCATGCAACTAGACTCAAGAGCTAGCTGACGTCACATACAGCGCTTCGGAGCGCTTAGCATTTTTTCGTGAAAGCACTGGCGTTCATGCAATAACTATGTCTGCTTGAACATTGCCGCCAGTTGTCATTGAATTAGAATTCTCTTTTCTTTTTTCCCATAAATCATTTGAATATTTTGCAAATGCTGAATGCTAACAAGTTATTTTGATAAACACACATGCAAAAAAACAAAATTTCTTTAGTATGAGTATTCCTTTTTAATGTCTGCGCCAAAGTTAACCGCTGGTTCTAAGCTGCTGCCACCTGTTCTGACCAAGCTGTCAGTCTCTCTGTTGCCTATTCGTAATCAACTCACCTTAGAAACTACTTCGCTGATAGTTAAATTGGTCTGCTTTCGGATTTGAGTTCCTCGTGTCTTTAATGGTGAATTTTTTTTTATTTCCCTCCCCCCCCTTGGGTCGTTTAAGTTCTAGGACCTAGATCTCCAATTCTACTGGTCTGATATTCAGTCTGTTCTCAGACCCCTCCCCACACGTGACCTTCAGGTCAAAGGTCCATGAGGTGGTATCTCGGAAATGACTGAACCAATCTAAAATCAGTTTTCAAAGATCTGTTCCTCATGCTACAAACATTTTTTTCAGTATGATTCCCCCCCCCCTCCTGATTAATGGTCAAGGGCCTGTATCGCAGAAACTACTGGTTTCTATCATGCACTGATCGGTTTTTGAATCTGAGCTCCTTATGTCCTAAATATCTACAAGTTCATTTTTCTACCCAGAGTACATGCCTGCTCCTCCGGCTACTTTGCTAAACTTATTCTATAGAATTTTTTTTAATGTTTTGACCTGAAAGTTAAACTGAAAATGCAACACTGTAGTAACACTGGGCACAAAAACGCAAATTATTTCAAACAGTACCACAGTTTTATGCCAAATAATGGGGGAAAAATATGTGCACTTACCATGTGAAGCCCATATAAAACTTTGGCCATGTCGATAATTCGCTCTACTAGCTGATCCATTGAAACTGTACCTACAGCAGATGTTTGCTTGTTTCCGAGCTTGCTGTACAGGTGGTGCTGCCAGCTCATTGCATCATCAGGATCAATCTGTAGAAATAAACTCAAGTTTCAGGACAAATTCAGAAATTAAGATTATTGGGATCTAACGATACTAAAATTTGAGAAATGTTGGACCTTATCAGGAAGTGTGAGCTGAATCTTGACATATTCGCTGATATCCGCATCATTTTCTTTCTACAAAAATAAAAATAAAGAATATATACAGTAATAAGATAAAAAAACTAAATTTCTAATAGTACATACTGTACATATTTTATAGGACAACACAAACCATTTTCCATAAAATTATACTAAATCAACCACAAATTATACATGCCGTCTTAATCCTAAACTCTCTTAAGTGATCCACAGAAATGCTTAAAAATTCGAGTGGGAATCATTGCATTCAAGGTGGGAGAATTTATCTATGGGGTTGTTTGAGAGGTTTGATTCACCTTGCAACTTTAATTTGGTTTCTAATATTTTTAAGCCTTAAATCAATAGCAAAAGTAGGCATGTGAATGTAAATCCCCTGACTGAGCATTCAAATCGTCCATAGGCACATTCCATTAGACGATGGAGTTCCCAAAAACCGTTCAAAATTGTTAAGAATTTAATTTAAAAAAATGATTTTTAAATTATGACTGACATGGGAGAATCCTTCCTGAATTTGGGAATTACCATTTGGTATTTACTTGCTCACAGAAGGATAATGAGTTAAGTTGAATTGATTGGAGAGAAAACATTTGGAACTAATTTGCTGTATTCCTGGATTCTAGAACCATGGCATCAGCATCCAGGTGGTATAAAGCGGTATGAGGTTTCAACTGGTTTGTTATTGCTCTAGTAGAATTTTATAGAAAATGGTTGGCGTCTTTAAAATTCACCATTTACCTACCTTGAGGAATTTCTCCTTGGCATGTTGTACCAGCTCCTGTTCACGGCCGGCGAAAAGGTTAAGTCCAACGGGAAGGACCCTCTTAAGGCATGCCACACACAGGCTAGCCGCAATCTCCTTGTCCTTGTCCCGCTTTTTGTCCCTGTCCCGCTTTTTCTTTTTGGAACTTCCCGTGCTCACTTGTGTATCTGTCATGATGGGCATGCGGCGTGTGGTCGAAGGCATGATCAGAGTCATATTGTCGATTTCGTTTTGACTTATGAAATTCTGTTCTTCACGCCTGATATACTAAAAGTGGAAAAAGATAGAAAAAAATTATACAAAGGATAATCTCAAAAATTTGCATTACTGCTTCTAGAAGATCTGACTTACCTGGGATAAGGACCACAAATTAAAAATTGCTGCTACATGATTGTACAAATCTTCCGCTTCTTTGATATTGTGCTTGAGCCAGTGTCCCCTATTTATTAAAAAGTATAGTACATGTATATTTATAGTAACATTGCCCTGTAATACAGTAAAAAAAAAATTACTTTGTTTACCTTTGCAAATCCACGTATTTGATAAGAAGAGGATAGAATGCATAAATATCCCTCACCATCAAAAGCCATTCCTAGGAAAAAAAATTACCAAAACCCGAAAAATTTACATTAAATGCAAAGAAAAATCGTTGACATTTTTTTTCAAATGTGTCAACTTGCCTCCTGCAACTCGCTTTCCACCTGAGAAGTGTCTTCTGTCGTAGATTTCAGAAAACCCCGCAGAGATTCTTCTTTGTGATAGAGGCTCTCGACTCTGCCGTGGACCCTTGTGACCAAAGGGAGAATGGGGTCCTTTAATAATTCTTCTGACGAATTTACGATTATTTGCTGAGAAAATGCTGTTGGATGAAAATGGAAAAGAATTTAAATTTTCAGAACATATAATCCCAACAAAAAATTATATAACAGATTCCTACAGAGTTCCATAAACTTAACAAATTCAGAAATTAAAAAGATTTTCAAAATACTAGATATTTCATCAATTGATAAGATTCTCAGAAATAAATTCCATAAATTCCTACAAGATAATAAAGTAATTCAATGCTTTTTATAATCCAGAGATGAAGTTTAAAGAATCACAAATGCAGATTTAACATGATTCCCAAATGTCAAGTAATTTCATAAACTTCAGAGTTCCACATACAAAATTTAACAGATTTTCATGGATTCCTGAACCTCAATCACCAAGATTTTCCAAATATTAAATAAATAAAAATAAAATATAAATATCAAAAATGTAATTTCTTCGAGATTCCGAATTTACCTGCTATCCGAGTCATCCACGGTGCATGTTCGGAACCAATGTTGCTTTTAATTAAAGAAAGCACACTTTTGAGCAAACTATTCATATGCTCGCTGGTCACCATTGTCACGTGATTCCTTATGTGGAAAAAAAAACCACATTTTCCAATTATTTCATGATTACTTCCAGAAATTTCAAGGAAAAAAAGGAAAACTGGCTTTACCCGGTAGTCGGACTGACATTATCAGGACCTTGGCCCCACCAAAATGGCAAATAACTATTCAGGGGAGCAAAAAAAATAATAAATTTAGACAATAATTAAAAAAATATGAATAATGATATTTTCTTTACCTGCACAACATTGGTAGCTGGGCATCTATGATATGAGGTGCATCATTATATTTGGCCCCGGAATTTGAGAATTTTTCCACTTCAGCCATAATGTCATCAAGAGTGGGAAGACTGGCCTCCAGTTTTGCCATTACATCTGAGACCAAAAGCAAATTAATTTTTTTGGGGTAATTTTTTTTGGAGGGAAAGAGGGAGAATTTGTGAAATGCACACCTTGAGCTTCAAGTGAATGGTCCTGCAATTTGCCGTGAATGGAATACGGATTGTGTTTGTTGAGGTGAGGTTCTAAGAAAGCCACCGGAAAAGTGCTAGCAAAGGCACCTAAACATGTTCCTAGGGCAGATCGATGCCTATCCAATTCAAGCTTAATAAATTTTCTGAAAAACAAAAATAATTACAATAAATAAGTAGAATAAATAAAATTAATGTTCGAAATAAAAGATAAAATTACCTGTCATTAACGAGGGCTCGATCAGTTCCCAATATGTACAAACTGTTCAATAGTTTGTAGCTAGCCACTTGGATATCATCCACTAAAAACAATTCAATTCTTTCAAATAAGTACCCAGTGATCAGCATGTAAATTGTAATTTCGTAAGGGAAAGAATGCATAGCGAATCAGGAGGAAACGCCTTGAAACACTATTGTGAAATTGAATTCCTAGCAAATCAAAGGGATTATCCTAAAACATTTTTTGGGGATTTTTAAACATAACTTTTAGCACTTGAAAGGCTCCCAATGGATAACGTAAAAGTAGAAGATTTGATTGATTGTATTTGATTGAAATACAAATAATATCCGTTCAAATTTGTTCATTCCTTTTTCTTTTTTCTCTTTTCCCTTTTTTTGTCACAAGTGTTTGGCATGCTAAGAAAACCAGTAAAGTTGATCCTTTACATTCAAAAGATTAGTTCAAGCTTATGCTGATTTTTAGGCTGATTTGCTTATTGTAGCAGCAATTAAGGTTATATTTCAGGCACCAACCCACTTTCTTTAAGGCATGAAATACAAAAAGATTGACTGAAGATAGGAGTTAGGAAACAGTAAGGTTACAAGGGTACTGTCCCGACATTTATCCGGAGGAACTTTAGAAACCACAACAACCAAAGTCAGGACATCTGATCTTAGGAATTGAACTCTTATCTCGAGTCTTATCTCCAAATTTTCCCAGAAAGAGAAACTTTCTTACACAAGAGGTCATTCCCATATTCGCAGTTAGCCAGGTGGTCAAACAGAGCCGTGAGAATGGGCAAAAGCACCATTTGGACGTAGTTCAGGGAGGACGAGGTTTTCATCGTTGTCCCCCTGATGTGGTTGTAGCGGCCATGTTTCAGATTGGAAACCGTCTGAAGCAAATCTTCGGCGCAATTGTTGAAGAAGGTCAGCATGGATGTGCGCACAAATTCAGGGCAGCTCTTGACTATGGAGCGGGCGTCAAACGCACGGACCAACACTTGGAGGCAGCGCACCGTGATGCGGGCGTCACTACCAAATGCACTTATTTTGGCCCGCAGCAAGGCAGCTAACTTGCAAAACAGACTAGAAAAAAAAACCAACATCCCACATTTTAGTTTTTTATTTTTTTATTTAAAAATTTATTTTTAAGGAATCCTATTATCACCTTGCCACCATTTCTTTTTCCTTCAGTGAAGCTGCCCCGGTAGTTGAGGTTGCCGTTGCCGTCGCTGTAAAATAGTTTCGGTGTGTCGAAAAGTATTTCTCCATTAAAGGCAGGACAACCTAATTAAAAAAAAAGAGAAAAAAAAAATAAAAATAAATAAATAAATAAATAAATAGAGGAAGAAAATAAGAAACACTTGGGAAATTTTTTGGAAAATGTCATTTCAAAAATTGGTTACTTTTCTGTATGGTGAGCCTACCTTTCCAAAAAACTTGACGTCTCTAGATGATGTTTTAAAGCTGGTACGATGACTGAAATTGTTGCTGGGCTTTAGAAGTTTCATGTTGATTGCGGCAACATCCAAATATTGCAGAAGTTTTTCCAGTAAACTGTAAGCAAACCTTCTCTCGGTACTTCCGGCGACAGAGCTCTGGTCCCCCTCACTGGCCTTGGTCATCCTGGAAGATCCTTTACGTTCACCAAGACTGAACAGGGCACATGGACACACAAAGGGGGAAACAAACAAAAAAAGCCACAAAAGCCCCCAGAAACAGCATTTTAGAAATTGGGAGTAAAATGTGCCAGACAACAATGACAGTTTTCCCAAAATCCCAAAAAAGATTTTTTTTGAAGAATTTTAGGAATTAAATAATTAGAAATTCATAAATTAATTAATTAATGAGTAAATGGAAACAGATAAGTAACAAAACACAAAAAACACACAAAGAAAAAGAAATTAGTTAACCATCCAAAGTGATTAATAATAAAAATGGGGAATAAAATCATGCTATATTTTACAGCACATTTGGATCAGTATATTTAAATATTTCATATCAATTGAAATTATTTAATTAAATTTTAATTAATAGGTAATCAAAAATAAAATTTATTTTTATATATAAAAATTAACAAATACATTTCAATTATTTAAAAATAATTTTATCAATCATTAATGAATTTAAATGAATTAAAAATTAATTTCTATTATTGGTAAAAAAAATAATTTCAATTACCGGTAATAAAAAAATTAGGACTAGGAAGTTATTGAATTTAGATTATTTGTATGTTATATGAGTAAATTTAAAATACCAATAACAAAAATAAATTTTGTGGTTTAGAAAATAAATGAATTTAAATTATTCGTATATAAGGGACTTAGAGCAATTCGGGGCCCCAAAAAACGAAAACGAAATCCCCAAAAGATTTGCGTATTTTTGCAACTTCGTAAGCATTTTTGAATTGAGTTAGAGCAATTCCGCGGACCGAAAAAACATTCCAGCAGACGATAATCGCGTTTTTGAATGGTGTGGTGGCATTGCGCATGCTCAGAAATCATTGTAATAATTTCGGAGCTGTTTTCACACCGCCTAAATCTTTTTGTTTTTCCGGGGGTGTGGCGGACATCTTTGCCCGATATTCCCGAAATCGAGGGATTGTGACGTCATATGGTAAGTTTTGGGGCGCTTTTTTTCCGGGCCCGGAATTGCTCCAAGTCCCTATTATACTGTATCTATAAATCTAAAGTATATTTCCAATTGTATATTCCAATTGTTTGAAAAATAATTTTCACTCAATCGTAAAATGTTTTCCATTAACTGTGAATGAATTTCAATTAATTGAAAATCAATTTTAATTTTTTAATTAAAATTGATGGATTTGTACATATAAATTAAAACGTGATAAAAACTAAATATTTTATATATCGCCCAAATTTGCTGTCATATATTACTATCATTATATTAGTTTTCCAAACTGTAAATAAGTGATTATAACAAAATTTCTAAAAAGTGCTACATGTATTTGATGATTCTGCAAGATTTTAAGAATCCAGTATTACCTAGTGTTCCTAAAGATTCCACAATATTCAAGACAATTATTTTAAGGTTTCAGCAAACCCCTCCAGATTATTTGGTTTTTTTTTAAATTTTCAAATTTTTTAAACTTTCTTAGATTAATTAATGAATTGTTTTTTAACAAATCAAAAGTTTTAGGTAACCGTATTTGAGGATTTTTAGCTTTTTTGCAGCTTTCCTGAAAATATCCATGCCTAGCTTACAAGCATCATGCAGAGTATAAAAAAAAAGAAGAAAAAAGCCTAAAAACAAGGGGGGGGGGGGGAAGAAAGAGGAAGAGAAGAAAAAAATGGTTTCTAACCTATACACCTTGTATCCTTGGAACTGGAGGTATTTCAAAAGCTCCTGGATCCGCTCACGATTTTTACGTTTTTCCTTATCGGTGAGCAAGTCGTAGGGCACCAATTGTGGGTGTATGCCTCCACCTACTGCATCCAATTCCTCCTTCTTTTTCTTGGCCCACGTATCATGAGCATTTTCAGCCAATCTTTCAGACATATTCTTTATTTTTTTTTAAAAAGGAAAGAAAAAGTTTTAAGAAACTTAGAATGTCCCAGCCAAAATTTTCAACCTAAATAATCTTACCTGCATTTCCCTGCTGAGCGTCAAATTGGACATATCCACCGGGCGAGGTCGATAACCGTGGGGAGAAAGTTCGGGCTAACAAAAACAAACAAGTAAATAACTAAAATAAACAACTTAAAAATGAAATAAGAATTAATAAACCAAAATTAACAAGCTAAATGAGAGGAATTCAAGATCCTAAATGGAATTCTCATATGCCCAATAATGTTTTGCTTAAAATATAAAATATAAAGAATTCAGCCGTGAATTAAGTCTTCAGTTGAAGGAAGTGGGGGATTACCAAATAATTTTAACAATACTTGACAAAAAGAATCATTCGGAGATTATCAAAATATTAGTAAACAGCCCATTCTCAAAGTTTTTTTTTTTAAAAAAAAATGCTGAATCTCTGACACTTACGATACTCGATTTTGATCCTCCCCTCTTTAACGGGGGCTTGACAGCCCTCGTTGCCTCAGATTCTACCAATTCGATGTTCCATCCCAGAGCCAAAAGGGCTTTTAAC
>JAQFXX010000136.1:0-10560 GCA_034693985.1 Nemasoma varicorne
CACCATTTCCAAATCTTGAGCCAGTCCCCCCATGAAAGGGTTTTAAATCGGTGCACAATATTTCAAAACAGTTCGAACCAATACATAATAACCAGAGCGTGCTAAATGTCTTGAGCACATTAAAAAATCCTTTCTAAAAGTCAAAGATGAGGATCAGTCACTCCAATTATCTTTGCTCCATTCAATTTATGACATTTAAATGGAAAGAAATGTGTAATGAAACCAATATGTTGTAATGTAGTGAATTCCTTTCGATAGAAACGTAATAGTTATCGATCTATATCATAAGACACGCTAAAAACAAGAAATTTTACAAACCTTGGCAGTTCGCTGAATAAAATTTGCTCCATTCGGCAGGCGAAGAACATCATCAACAGCAATATCTTCAAGTGGTTTTTGTATTAAAAGTTTCATTGAATCGAAAATCATATCTGATGGCACTGAAGAGGCTGTCCTGGAAATATCTGAAGCTGTCTGACGATTACCGAAATAAACTTCATCAAGGGTTAAATTGTCTATATTTGAAGAACTGTCATTTGGCATTTGCTCGGCAGTGGAAGTAATTTCCAAAGAATCTGGATGAGTGGCTGCCATTACATTTTCAGTTTGAAGAAGGGGGTCATAATGATCGGGAAACTGGGCAGGCATACCCCCAGAAGCAACAAAAAACAGTTCATCTTCAACAGCCTGGTGTATCTCATGACTGCATGAACTATGGCCACTGACTGAAGCTGAATCATCCTGCTCACTGAGCTCATCTGGAGGAACTACCTTTGCACAGTTATTATCACTTGACATAACTACGGCATCCTCATCACTAGAAAGTTCCACTACGTCCAATACAGGGCGCTCCGTCATTAAATCTTGCAGTTGAATAATAGCCAGATTGGCATTTTCCGCTGCGATTTCCCAATTATTGGCAGCTTTATCCCATTCGTCTGAATGTGCCACAGTGTCAACAATAGAAAGTTTACCCATAATACCACAACATTCTTCTACTGCAGCATTTGATTGCTCTAAATTATTAGCAGGCATAGCAAAATTAGAAGAAACAAAGTTATCGATTATGGGAAATGATGATTGTGGATTGCCGGAATCAATTGAGCAATTGGCATCAGAAGAAATACTGTCTCTTAATTGGCATTTCATTTGATCATAAGGCACCTCAGAATTAATCTTGGAACAAGACGTAATTTCTGATTTAGCCCCAAATTTAAATCCTTTTGTATTCAGATTTGCAAATTGGCCATTTTGCATCTCTTGACTTTCATCTTTAAAATGTATATCTTCGCTAAAATCCTCTTTTTGATTTTCAACTGAAGATTGTTTGTTCTTTTTCTTCCCCCACTTTCCTCTCCGTTTGGGCTTTTTCTCTTTTGCTTCTTCTTCATTAATTGTTGCACAAATAGTTAGATTCTCCTTTTGAGAAATTGGCCTACTTGATTTTAATTTATTTGCACAAAAATTGTCCGATTTCTTCCGTTCGTTATTTTGCGTAGTTAGAAAAGCTTCTTTCGTAATGTTATTTCTAATTATATAATTTCTAAGATCACTACTCAGAATCTAAAATGAAAGTTAAACAGTAAATTAAAAATAACTATGAAGGTGAAATACAAGAATTGCAAAAATTTGACTAACTCACCTTCCATTCTTCCTTTGGTTTTAGTTGTACCACCACCACATCCCCGTTCAGCGCTCGGTTTCTGTCAAGAATCCCTCCAAGATAAATGTCCGTCCGTTCTCCCTAAAAGAGCAGGTTATTTCAACTAGCGAATTCACCAAGAATGGAAATGTCCAACAGACTTAATAAAAAGCTTTGCCAAAAAGCATTAAGTAGCACCAAATTGTTTCTAGTGTTGCCTTTGCAATGTCTCTTGCTAGGGATAACTACCCAAGTTTAAAATTCAAAAGAAAAAATTTGATGAAGAAAGCATTTTCACAAAAATTAACAAAATTGAAAAACTATTTTAAGAAATATACAAACTTTTATTAGGAAACAAAAGTAATTCAGTCACTTTTTTTAAAGAAATTTTTCGCAAACATCATTCTGTCATTACGACAAGACTCAATGCTATGCTCCTCTAGAAATTACGCTCGTCTTGAGCTTTTTTAATTTTCCAGTCAACAGATCAAATTTTTCCAAAGCTAGTTGCTTTTAATCTACGAGAATGCTTTTTTTTAATGCTGCTAAAAATACTTGATTCAGCCAACTACATAATGTTAACACAGAACAGATAAAAAGCCACTACATGTAATAGCACAACAAGCATTAGAACGCAGAGAACGCTAAAGACAAATAACACAAATGGGGTGCTACCGAGGATTACCGGCACAGAGATGTAGGCATCTTGGAAGTTTTTAGGATTGATCCTTAAAACACCCTAAATAGATTAAGAAATAAAAAATAAATCAATAAAATATACAGTAGTTAAATTAACTATAAGGATATTAAAACCATATTTAACCCTACTTCAAGTAATTCCCCTTTTTTCATTCCCTGCTGAACTTCATCAAGCAACATATAAGACTCAAAGGTCTGTAAAGAAAAATTCAATATTAGCTTAGCTAACATTGATTTTATTCTAAAAATCCAAATCAATCTAATTGTAATCCAAGTATTTTTGGTCATCATTTTCATTAAAAGATAATCTGGCTTACCTTCTCCTTTTTAGGAGTCCTCTGACCTTTATTTAATTTGGTCATCGAAGGAGATTTTCCATTGCTACCAATATCATTTATGCTAACTATAAAAATTAAAAAAATATGTCCAGCGAATTCTTAAATTTAATGGATTAATCTAAAATGCGAGTGCTGATTGCTTCTACCTTTGGAACTCGTCTTTGCATCATGTGTCATGTCACTTATATTTAGATCACTAGAAAAGCGAAACAAAAAACACAATAATCTAGAAATCAAAAGAATAATAAAAAAAAATCTAGAAATTTGTCACTACAAATAACTCTTTGCCAGAATTTTTTACCCGGTGTGATTGCAAAAAAAGCGCGGCATGGCAAATTGTGACTCGGTGAGTAGAGTCAATAGACCATTAGAAGCACCACGATAGATCTGACAAATTAAGCCTCTGGTTGGAACATATAGACATTAGCATTTTTAAAGTCGTGCAAACGTAACCTCCAGCGGTTTTAAGCCTGTTTTCTTTTAAAAAGATTGTACAGTCCGAAGTTTCTAATTCAATGTGAATTAAGAAACCACCTAATGGCGTGAGACCACTGTGCCGTGTTGAATTTAATTCAACGGTTCAGAGAAGAAAGGATTTTTAAGCAGTAATTACGCTCAAAATACTACAATTGAAGCTATAATTATTCCAGCAGATGGCTGCAGAAGGTCATGGTCAATGGCAAATACAGGAACAACTAAAATTTGACTTCATCATTCTGCTTCCAAAATTGCTCTAGCCACCAAAGCATGAATTTACAAAATAATTTGAAAAAAAGGATAATTGAGTCTTTAGAAATCTTTTGAAGAGAATATTGAATAGTTTTGCCCCCATCAAACCCTATCCCTTCATAGCTTATAATTGCTAGAAAAATTCAAAAATCCCTCTAAAATCTAGTTTTTAGACTGTATCTGTGGTGTATGATAGATGTATGAATGATGGTTGGTATTTTTATGGTACCAGTCACAACTAAGGTTATATTTCCAAGCCAACTTAGAGACTCAAGATATGTAGGAAGAGAGGAAGGATAAAAGAGATAGACGGGGGACAGTAAGGTGGCCGTCAAATAAATGCAGCCGTTTCCAGATTTACCTAGAGGATCTAAGTTTAGAAAACCACGGACACTAACCTATATCCCAGCTTGTTGTTTTGTTAAATTTGCAATTTATTTAAATTCTTAATCTCCTAGTTGGTTTATTCATTTTTGAGGTTACATTTTACATGGTACCAAAATATGTAGCAACATTTAGCAATCAGTCAATTTTTAAAAACTAGATTATTATAAGAAAATTGATAAACTTATTTACCTCGGAAAGACCACTTGCATTTTAGTCGATGGGCTAATTCCTCCACTGCTTCCATACATAGAGGCAGATTTCTTGCGCCCTGGTGTCAGTGGAGCACTTGATGAGGGGGAAGACCCACTGGAGCTATTTGCAAGAGGATAACCACCAGATAGGAGATGCGAATCACTGGTGGATAACTGCTTGCGCTTATCCACGGGTGGACACGGCGATCTCTGTCTTCCATCAGTGGCTACATTTGGAAGAGGATCGGTTGGATGCCGAATTTTATATTTTTTGGAGACTGCACCAGTGACTTTTGATTCAGAAGTTTTAGACTGATGATGGCCGGCGATTGACATTTTTGACAGATCCTCGTTTACGGTTCCAGACGGGCTAGAGGATCCAGGAAAGAGATTCCTCTTTGCTGGCTGTTTTGAAGAGTTAAATTTACTCATTTTAACTTCTTAATGCTGCAACTGCAAGTATAAAAATAAAGAATTCCAGATTTTTTTTCTAAAAATGATAAAAACAGAAAGAGTCCAGATTTACTACTTAAAGCTTTCATCAAGAAATTAATATAAATTGGAATTAAATCAGACTTCCCAAGTTTTAAAAATGTTTTTACCAGCTATTTAAGTTAAAATTATAAATGGGTTTCCCGAAATAGTTTAAGTCAGAGCAAAAGCATACCTAAAGAAATATAATCACTTGGTGAAAGAGTTTGTAGGCTATACACGAGCAACTTTACATGTGTTTACATCATCCCAACATGTACATTTGGAGTGTGACAACGTTACCGTGGTAGTATAAACCTTGTAGGCCTACGCGATTTTCTGTCAACCAATTAATTATTTTTAAATTGGACAAATCGTGAGTGAAGACCCACCACCACAATTGATGCATATAGAGAGTGTACCTGTAGCAAGTGGTAAAAGTGGGTTGAAAACATCGTGTACACAAACGAATAAAACACGCAACCCGCCTATCAGATTCACCTACAATATTGCAATAATTCTCCGGCCTCGGCCTACAGCAATTGCTAACTGACCTTGCTCGCTTCCTCTTGCAGTGGGAGACTGGGGCACAAATTACAAGAGATGAATGAGAATAATATACAGTAATGTGAAATCTGCATTACAATCCATATTTAATATTTTATTAAATTGCTTTAATTTCCGGGACAACCCGTGCATAAGACAGTATACATGCACAGTAGGTAGCCTCGTTGTGTCATACTGTACATTTTAGAGCTCTCAAAGTTTCTTTTAAAAAAATATATATTGAATTTGCACATGTTTTGGTTAACAGAAACTCCTGCATGCTCCCCTGATGCATCTTGGTTTATTTTATCGTGGCTAGGAAAGCTACGAGCATGAAATGCCCCTTTCCATGAGAGCGAAAATTTATTATGTATTGATTAGGGCGGGGGTTCGGGTCCCCCTAGACAATTTTAGAAATTCATGGCAATTTTGTTGCATTCTGGTCGAGGGGAGCGACACTTTGGTGATGCTTGGATTTGAGGGGAAGATCACAGATATGTGATTTTTAGGTATTCTCAAAACATGTAGTGAATTGGAAATACAGGAGAAATTGAGTCGAAAGTGGCACGTACTTCAGAAAAATTTAAAAAAATCTAATACCAGCAAATGTACAGTCTGTTTCAGGGGAAATTTTCACTGAAGAGTCAATGCAAACCAATGTTAAGTCAATAGCATACAAACACCATTGGTTTACATTGACTTTTCAGAGCACAGTTCTCCTGGAACAGACTGGTATAAAGATTTAAACAAAAATGAGCGTAATAAACAAAAAAGTGCTTTCTCGATCCTAATGCATTTTAGGTTGCTTATGTGTGTACATTATTTGTTTTTAAAGCTTCTATTCAAAAGTAGTGTATACAGTGGCACCTTAAATTGTATTTGGGCAGCATGGAAATTGGGAATAACTAAAAAACAATAAACTATCAAAATATGTAATCAATAAAGCTCAGTAATTGCAGAAACAAGAGTAGCTAACCAACTGCATAAAAAAACAACATGTAGGCACTAGATTTTTTTTAAAAAAATTCTTGCTTCAATGAATAGACTTGCTATTAATATATTCACAAAGCAACAATTGAATGTTATGCTAACCAACTAATAAATATATTTACTTCCTGGCTATTATTATAATCCGTGATACAATTCATCAATTGTGTGTACCGTGGTAAACCTCATTTCTATTATTGGTCCGTAAATAACCTAAAACAATTTATTAGAAACACTAACAGGATATCATTGTATGTGTCATAAAAAATACCGTCAAAAACGTCATTTAGATACATTAAAATGGTGTTTTAAGGGCAATATAAATTGGAGGTGATAATGTTTTGATAAAGTATCTACACCTTCTTTATAATGAATAGTCTAGGATTTGTATAACCACGCCTGTACTGAACAAATAGTTTGAAAAAAAAATGCATTTTTAATATGTAGCTTTCGAAGGTGATCAGAATTACAGTTGCTGTGTGCATTATGTTGTTTATTACGTGCAATTGTTATAAAGTTAAGTGTGGGATTGAAGGTAATGTATATTGCATAATATATGTCTCAAGGAAGTGAAACCGCAAACTGCTCTCACCCCACGCAATTACGTACAGTATAATCTGGCACATTATTAGGTGCTTATAATCAAGTTCAAGGATAGCAAGCCTCCTCAGCTTGGTTTTTTTATATATAACTAACTCATTTAGTCAATCTGGCCTACGCCAAACTTTCTTAACTAACAGCTGTTGTAAGAAATGCTTCCAAAACACTGAATTTTCAATAAAAACCACCAACCATTCAACAAAATATTTAGCAGGGAAGAAAAAACAAGGGTTTTAATAAAAATGTAAACCTTGGTCTTTAAATAAATGGCTAATTCTAAAGCCTATAAAGTAGGTCCTACACATCCGCAAACAATATTGATCAGTAGGCCGATAGATATCACATTTCTAAAACAATAAGCCCACGAATGTCCCTTATGGTGACCCCTATCTGTCGACCTGTTGAGATGCTATGAGCTCTTCAATTGGTCGTTTGAGTGTATGTGACCATTTTTCTTCGATCGGAGAGCACACGTAACAACCCCGGCTGGCGGTCTATATTAAGAACTAACAGGTTTTAGTTGAAATGTAGACTTCCCTGCACCACTAGGGCTACAGAGAAATATTTGCACAACGTGTCTACTACCAGCTCATCAGTCGAAAAGTATATGACTTTTTATTACCATTTTTTCACAAAAAAATTACGACATTTATGACTTTTAAGTAAAATCTTTCGAAAAAACAATACTCAGGGGAAGAAATTTTACCTTTTAAAAACAAAACATTAAATTATAAGGTTTCGCTATTCAGATCTTTAGTTTTTCAATATAGTAGACAAAACATGGCCTTCAGGGATTGGCTATGTTACTTTTGAGATTAGATCACTCCCAACTAGCAACTGGAAGGCGATGAACAACCAGTTTGGTTACATCCACTTCCTATAGTTAGCAGCTCATTCCACATTGAGATGGCCAGCAGTTGAGATGAAAGTTACACGCAGTCACGCACTCCTATTGACAATTAAGTTCACGACCATTTTGGAGTAATGAAAGAGCATGTACCGTACATGTATAAAGTGCTGGCCATCTCGATGTGAATTTACAAACGAATGTAACTAAGGGGTGAACTGAAACCACAAATTCTCCCGTAACCTGGTGCCATGACCTTTCGACCTACAGGTCCCATCTTTATTCCCAGACATTCTCAGGTCCCTTGGAGGTCATGTACCAAGTTTCACGAAAACATGAGCATGAGCATGAACAGACAGACAGGCAGACGGACAAGGCAATCTTATAAAGAACTTTCACCCCTTAATAATTAAACTACATGCATAGTAGAAACTTTACTCTTATTTTGCCGAGCGTATTTTTGCCATAGGACTAATACCGGTATGTGTTTATGAACCACATGAATCTCCATACAGAAAGCATCTTCCCCTTACTTGACACTAGCCTATAGAAAGTATAGTATGAGTGGATGAGTGTATAGGCTATGTGGACAGTGCAACGTACTTGTCTCACAGAAAATAACAGTACGTGCATGTTAACCCGCAAGCAAATATGAAGCTGAATTATACAGTACATGTATACCCATCTTTGAAAACCATTAAATAGTCAGTAGGGCTATAATCTTGGAATTTAAACTTGGACATGCGGTACCAACTATATATATATAAACCTTGGACTAAGTATAAACCAAGGTTGATTTTGTTTTTGGTATTTAACAGAAAGGCAACTATAAGGCCAGCAGCAAATTTAGATAACTAAATCTTATTCTTTGGCGCGGCCGGGTCAATGTGTCACAAATTCCGTCATCCATTTTTTTCTAAATTTTCCTAAAGCAGGCTTAGCAGGGACATTGGGATACATCATACACAATGGCGATGAGCAAGCTATGATCGTACTGTGTCGTACATGGCGGGGATTTGCATTTCATCGCGCACAACACATTATTTCATGTAGACGTATCGACTAATCTCATTTGTAAGATATGTTGAAACAAAGTAATTTTTTTAAAATCGCACTTACCCTTCAAATCGACAAGAAATCGAAGAGAAAACCGCGAAAAAACAACAACACAAAGCATTCCAAAAAATGCCACCGCACTGATAAAAAGAAAACTCGGCAGGTGGCAGCACTGCCAGCAAAGGCGGGAAATAAACAACCTCTCAAGGCTAACTGAGGTTCCAGATTTATTACCTTTAACATGACCTTTAATAACAATTTCATTTTATTTCCATGCCAAAAGCTTTTGTAGAAAATTAAAATGTTTACCGTTTCGGCCATTGTGAGGTACCAGACTGATTTTGTTTCTTAGAAGAATATGTCAAACTATTCACCTTTCCCTTTAGGTTGGTTTTTGACTTTTGTGCCGGCTACCGAAACAAAAATGTTATATAAATATATACTGTATATACTGCTGCCAAAATTATAAGTCATGGTGTCCAACTTAATTTACCTTGAATTTTTGAGTAGTTTTGCTTGGGTCAAAAGGTTTCTTGCCTTTTCTTCCCTTTTTGTTGCCACCAGCACCAACAGTGTTATCTATAAATAATATATCAATTTAAACTTTTCAAAAGGGTAGATTTAGACTACAAACAAATTATGAAAAAGGAAAATAAGAAAAAGATATTCATATAACCACAGCTAATTTCGTTTTTGTTTCTCAATTTGGTGCATTTTTAATAATTTGGTTTGAGCGATTTTTTAATTTTGTTTAAACAAACAATTTAATTGAAAAATTTCGAAAAGAGGCAAATTTAAAAAAAAAACTGATGTGGACAGGGACGATAATCTATAAACCAATTTGTTGTACCCTAATGAAAACAAAACGAAATTTAAAAGAAAACAAAATAAAATACCTTTAAATGTGCTGGCATCAGTCTGACTATAGTCAAATGGCTGAAATTGAGCTTCATCGATTTCCAATTTCGACTTTTTGGCGCTCGGCTCATCAGGGATCAAGATTTCAACAGTAGATGATGTAGCCTCGAGAAGTTTCTGCCTTTGTTTTGCTCTTTTATTCTTTCGTTTTTGTTTCATCTTAGCATTTACTGCCTAAATAAGAATAAAAAAATAATCTGCTTATTAACCCAATCCGAGTTATGTCAACTAAATTTGATCATGGGTAATTTTGAGAGTATGAAATTAGGCAAACTTTGAGTAAAAAATAGATAAAAACAGATATAAATAAATACCTTCTTTCTAATAGGTTCAGCTGATTCTTCCTCACTATTTTCTTCCACTAATGAAACCTCTTCAGTTTCTAACGAAACTCCTTTGACTGGCAAAGTTGACATAGTAGTTATGGACACATCAGGACCTTGCTTAGGATTTTTCTTGTTGTGGATATGCATTAGTTGATTAAAGTGATCTTGTACTTCAATAACATAATCCTCGGTTTGTGTTTTGGGTTTTTCAGCTTCTCTGTGGTTGGACACCTTATCTAATGTTGGATGCACCAATTTATACTAACAAAGAAAATCCTTATTATAAACATTAAAACCAAGCAATTAAACATGTATTTAATTTTTTGAATCATAATTTACCCTTTCAAATGGACTATTGAAAGACTTAAAAACCGCTTCTGCTTTGGCAATGTTTGATTGGTTCTCAAAAGTTGGATTCTTAAAGAAAACTTCTAAACATTTAATATGTTGAGGTGTAGCCTTAATACTAATACAAATAAAAATAAATATAATTTAAATTAACCATGTTATTCATTTCCAATGCTGATAGAGATGCTGCTTTCTTGATAGGAATTTTGCGCTGTAAATGGCTTTCCAATTCCTTCTGAAGTTTGTCCCCAAATTTATTCCATAAATCTTAAAAACAAAAACAAAGATAGATAAAATAACCTGGTAGAACACAATTGAAACCGGAACTCTCTTAAAATAAAAATTCAAATAGGCAGCATTTCTAAAACTAGAATGCAGCAATGACACTGCAGCACGTACCAAGAAGGGTAGGCCCAGTATCAATAGCGCCCATATCCTTAAGATGGCTAAAATCATGTGGACAATGAAGAACATT
>JAQFXX010000137.1:0-10553 GCA_034693985.1 Nemasoma varicorne
CCATAGACTTCAAATTTTAAAGTTTTTTAAGAGGTAGAACTCAATTTTCATTCCTTAAAATTTAACCAAACTTTAATGCCATTAGATTAGGGTAATGTTCTAGGCCATCTAGGGAGACAGATATTTTCTGTGACGAAAAAATCAATGAGCAATTTTTAGTTTAACTTTTTCTGAAAAATATCAATGGAGAATTTTCACAATTTCTTGTCTGGAAAAAGTTGGTACACATTTTTATGTTCTTGACAAGGAAGCCTCTAAAAGAGGCTGCGTTTGACAACACAGCCGGCAAATTAAGTTCGTCTACAACTTGTTCATAGAATGTTCTTTTTCGTTAGTTTCCAAACTCATTACTGAGAAAATATCGAGCATTATTTCAGGGATTTTTAGGAAGGAAATCAAGGTACAAAATTTTCTTAGTCAGGGGATCTTAAAGTTTTGCTTGGCAGGCTGCTGTTGTCGAAAAAAGCATGGTTTGAAGTTATTTTGTTCTTTAAATAATTGTTATTTTTTACTGATTTTATTGATCAATTAATATTTTTAAAGAAATGTTCTACCATAAAAAGAAAATAGCAGTAAATTCACTAAACCAAATTGAGACCTACATGAATAAATGATGCACAGCAGTGACATTGCAAACACGTACCACACAGTTGCAATTGAGATGTCAATATTGTATAATATATGAAATATGGCATGATAACTGTTGCTAACCTACCTGAATATCATTACAATTCTGAACATTTGAATGTGACCATACAAAAGTCGTGGGATTGGCGTGCAGATGGCATGATAAAATAGCATGTTGATGGTGCATGATAGCTAAGATATATAGGCAGACTGGGTTATGAAGGTCAAGGAATACATGAAATGCTTATGTCAATCAAACATCAACCCATTTTGACTTATAATTGTTGAAGTAATAGGGCACTTAATATGCAATAGACACTATGGCTGTCATCTGAAATTATCAAGTAATTGTGAAAAATTCCCGACTCTTTAATTAAGTGTGGACATATCATGTAAAATTTTTCATGGCTAAAGAGCTTTAAAATTTTTGATTTATTTTCAGTATGCATTTTCTGTCTGGTATTTGAACGTGAGCCATGGCTTGTCATCAGATACTCTTACATGATTTTAAAAAAATTTAGGATTGCATAATATTAGGTTTAGTTTTTTGCTGGTTTTTTTAGGTACTGTGGTGCTTGTTAGGCCTATATGAGCAGACATTTTTTAATACAAGGATCATACTGAAAGTAATGTAAAATTGACCATAACTTTTTTAATAATGGACATAGGGAATTCAAATTGCATACATTATAAGAGTAACTTTCTCTACAGAACGATGTACAGTATTTAATGTAACTGTTGTCATGCACAATATATTTGCACCAATTTTGAACTCTACAGTCAAATCCTGTTTGGAAAAATTGGCTTGATCAATTCTGGTTTCCCCTTATTTAATCCTTGTCAATGGTTTCATTTCCATAAATATTTTAAAGCCTTTGTGGATTTCGGTCAGCCTGCACTCCTCGATTGTCAAGAACTCAATGACAGCATGCTGTTTCTGCTTAACACCCATTAATTACCTGAAATTTCGAAAAAAGACTGTGGTCATATTATAGAGAAAGAGTTACTCTACCAACGTGTGCAATTCTAGCTACCAAAGTTTGTTAATAAAAAGGTTATGGACATATTTGCATTACTTTCGGTACGATCATCAGACTAAAATTGCCAATGAGAAATTTTTCAACTTCATAGTAACTAACTAGCTTAATGTCGTCATTGCTATAGTCATCTTGTACTCTATTAGATAGGGGGAATCAAGATATATGGTGGTTATGTCTGTGAACAGGATATTTTACTTGATATTTTATATCATATTGTTTCTAATCCATTGATATCTGCGATGACAAATTTAAACAATTTCCTGTAAATGTGATTTTATAGAGGCTTCCTTTTTATTATATAGTTTGGCTACATTTTCCTAATGCATTCTTGTTTTCTTTATCAAAATTTAGGGCTTGTACCTCTGAATAGACCTAGGTTATGCTTAAAATGTGGTTTAAGCATGCAATACAAAAACTAAAAGTATGCTTTTATTTAGAAAATTACCATAGTTATTTGCATAGTTATGCCAAATTATTTATATGTTTATGTACCACCAGATTTCGTATACAGTCTAATGAGTCTATACCACATTGAGAAGTCCCCAAAAGGAAATCCAATTAAAATAAAATTCAAATTCTAGCCATTCAAATTGAGCAGTCACTTGCTCAAATTACTTGTCTTATGTTTGTCTAAAAGAAATCCAGTGAAATTTTGTGGAAGCGTGCATTGGCTAATATTGAATTTTATTTCATTTTTGATTTCACTTTGGGGACTTCTCAATGTGTATAGACTGTAGCTCACTTTCTGTTGACATTTTGTCAATTGTCAGGAAAATATTAAATTCAATTCATCCAATTGCTGATTTAAATCAATAGCCGTCTTCAATAGCTATAGGGCTACCTTAGAGCATAGTTTCTTTGAAGTACCAAGTTTGCGTCAGTATACTCCAACTTCGTTTATTGAATATTATTTTTGTGCAATAGCTGTTAGGTTTTTTAGCGGAAAAAAAAATTATAATTAGTTTTTAGAAATTGCTGTAATTTGGCAGATTTTTTATACGCTGTTGTTTTTAGAAAAGTTTATTTTTGTTGTTGTTCTAAACTGAAATTAGAGGGGAAAAAACTGAAATTTGGAGGAAAAAAAACTGAAATTGGAAGAAAAATTAACACAGTCCTATGTTACATAATATTTGACTGGCTGTAAGCTAATTAGGTAGCCTATCTTTGACATTGGCAGGAGCCTACTTCATCGAAGCCTTGGATTTTCCAGTGGTGACGTACATTGTATATAGTAGTGCATCAGCACTTCCATTCACCAGTTTGCTGCATCATTTTTTAAAGAATATTTTCAAGGGTTTTAGGTTCTGGGGATCTTGGTGAGGACGTGTCCAATGGTAGCTTTAGGCTTATGACCGCCAAAGTTACATAATGTGGTTTTTTGTGTAATTTTGCTTAACTGATAACAAAAATTGAAATGTTAGTTCAAATGGTCTCAAAGAACATATAATCACATGCAGTTTTGCTATTTCTAATATGCTGAAATATCTGGCAGATGATGGTCAGTTCTTTGTACTTTCGAAAAGTCTATACACAGCTACTGCTGACATCATAGAATGCTTTCTTGCTGCTGGGCAAATCACAAAATACAAAAATCGTCTGCTAAGGTATTCAGTTTATGCCAACTTTTAAGAGGCTTCCTTGATTCAGAACAAAACACGTGCACTCTTTATTTTCATGATCAAAATTTAGCAAAAATCTCCATGGACTTTTTTCACAAATACGTATTTTTCGATTCCCACGAACTTGAAAAGTACTGAGTCTATATAAAACTGGAAACTTAATATTTTTTAAGCTAATCAGGAATGAGTTTAACCTCTTGGAAATTTAAGTGAAAATTTTGTTGTCTATGGGATTTCGCATGGGGAAAATATCTGTCTGTTTTCGAAGCAAAATATTAAGTCAATTTTAAAAATGTTAAAAAACATTTCACAAACTAGTACCACAATTCAGCAACAACAGCCGAAAATAATTATGTTCATATACCATGTATAGTTTTTGAGCTGAACCTCTTGAAATTCTTTAAATATTTCTTGCATTATTTATCATCAATGTCAAATTTGAATCTGTATGTGATTTGGTTCCAGTTGGCAATTTTTCAAAGAACAGAAAGTGTGACAGAAATGCTACACAATATAGAATTTGAATCACGGCCGGACGGGACAATTTATCTATGGGATTGCTTGAGAGGTTTAATATGCCTGACAACTCTCTAATTTGGTTTCTAATATATAGTCTTCCCAAAGACAGTTCGAAATTATTAGGAATTCAATTTAACAATGTTTTTTAAGTTATTTGTTTATTATTCAAGCACAATCTTGTTGTAAGAATTTACAGGGGCTTGCAGTCATATACCGTAAGCAGTTTTGTGATAGGCTGTACATGAATGACGGGAGCTATTAAGCATCCTTCCTGAGTGTGGGAATTACCCCCCTTCCATGTGACATTTACTTGCTGACAGTAGGGTACTGAGTTGAATTTAATTGAAAAGGGCTTGTTTCTAAACGACAGAAGTTGCCCACTGAGAGGATGAAGGGAATAAGCCCAGTTTCCAGAGATTGTTTTATATACATGTAGTTGCTTCAGTATTTTTTTCAATTTGTTATAGTGAAATGATTTAGGAATAAGGCGTTTTCTCTTTGGTAAAATATTGTCTCACTTTAGTGTAAGTTTAGCTGGTATCCTTCAGTTAACAAAGCAAATGCCGGCCATTGTGCAGTGACTGAATTGAGTGAAAGACCCCCCCCCCCCATTCTTTCTTCTTTTAAAGGTACCTAGAAAATAATTTTTGTAGCTATTTTATGATTTTCTCAATTAGAAAAGATTGAAATTTAGTCGCAAAACATCCGTCTGTTGGATTTCTGATTGGCTCTGGTCTTTTCTGTGACCTTAAAGTAGCAAGCCTTCAGGGTATCTCACAAAGTGCCATCTAGTGTCTGTCGTCTGCTAAATGACCGCTTACCCTTCAAATAACAGAAAATTAACCTTGGTATTTTTTAACTTAATTTATTAAATTTTTTATTATTATTATTTTAAGGGTTTTTGTATTTCTATAACCTTCGATTATTAATTCGGTGGATCAAATGTAACATTATAATCTAATGATATGGGACTAATTAATAAACTCATGGACCACCATGCGCAGAATACTTAAATACATATTTTATAATTATTTCTCTTTTTAGAACAAATGAATTCTTCATATAAGCATACAGTATAAATGGACAAAAAAATTAATAAATAAAAAATAAATACAAAAAATTTACCAATGGCAAGCAATTACTTAATGAAAACACTACAGGTGTTCAAAGTGGCTCAGAATGACGTAAATCGTGTACAATATTTCTTTATTGATGGATGTACAGCTTTTTGTTTTAATTGTTTGAATTTTGTAGTCCTGACACGCTATACCTTATCCTCGCCAAAGGCATGTAATATCTCAAGTGCAGTAGCCAGTAGGATGGGGTTGTAGTTTGTTAGCAATGACGTAGTCGTATTTAGAACCTAAACAAAAACACCTTTTTAGATTATATACACAAAGAATGTTAAGGTGCCTTTTAAATATTAATGGCGTCCAGGACCTTGCCAAATGTAGTAAATATTAATTAATGTATGGCAGTGAAATTTAGCGGACTGCATGAAAAATATACAGTACATGTACTTTCGCTCTCTCACATTTCCTTGTTTGGGAAAAAAATTGTGTCCATGAGAAACAAAAATATCCGTTTCATGAGGATTTTCCGGTCATTTTCATACCCAGAAGTACATAGATTAATAAATAAAGTTGTTTGGAAAAAATAACTCTTTTTGTATAACGCAATTTGCAAAATTTCGAAAACTATGCCATGGTAAACTTGAAATGGTAACATGGACTATGACGAACTTTGAGAAAGATAGGAAAAAAATCCTTGGGTTATATGTTTAGCCTTGGGTTCTTCCAAAAGGATGAATGGTCAATGGACCCAAATGCAGATCAAACTGGTATGAGGTGAGGGTCATAATTAACTCCCATTATTGGCTCAAGTCCTCTGGTATTTGACCTCCAAATAAGTTTTTGGGAGGGCGAGAAATGCATGGGTAGCAACAATGCTCCCAACTTCTTTGAAATCTGGAGTCAGACCACTCTGAAGATCATTGGTCTGGAGATTAGTGGTCCCAAATTTGAGGAACATCTGTGTAGGTAAGCTAGTTTAAAATCAGACACTATAAATTATATGTGTAGTGCACCAGCTCCTGTAAATAGGTACTTGGCGATTTAGTTGGGAAGCAGCAATGTGTCTGTGAGAAGAGCCTCAAAAAAGTTACTTTTATGAAATTCTAGAAAATTTAGGCTGCTCAGCACAGAAACATAACAATTATATTTAAGAGGCTTCCTTGTCTAGAACATCAAAACGTGCACCATTTTTTCCAGACCAGAAATTGTGAAAATTCTCCATAGACATTTTTCAGAAAAACTAAAATTAAAAATTGCTCATTGATTTTTTTCGTCACAGAAAATATCTGATTCCCTAGAATATTACCTTAACCCAATGGTATTTAAGTTTGGTTAAATTTTATGGTATTAAAACTTAGTTTTACCTCTTGAAAAGAGGTAGAACTGTCTATGAGATTTAGCAAGGGGACAAAAACTCACAGGATTTATAAGCGGTTTTACAATTAATTGGACAATTTTTTTAAAAAATGGAAATTTTCTGAGGCACTGGAAAAGCACATAAGTAATGATATCTAAAAAGAATTTTTATGATTAATTATTTTGTTTTTGAGCTACTTCTTTAAAAGTACAAACCAAAATTAACATTGGGTGTAATGTTAAAAGTTGAGCCACATGGGATTTTGTTCATTAGAATTTTTTAGGTTAGGTTGGCATGTGCCAACAGCTCACATACAGTACATGTTTAAAGAATGATACTGTAAATACTATTCAAAAAACATTTTTGATGCCCCTTAACAATAACAAGTAATAATCGAAATTATTGCTGGTTCCCAACTAAAGTGCTAACATCAATTTTAAGTGGGTGAATACATGTACTGTATCTTAACATTTCTTGGAAAAATCAATAGATTCGTACTGATTTTTAGAAATTCGGTTCAAATGATTGAACACAGTTATTTGTTCATATCTTATAGACCCACATTATTTGGGTGATAAGGTTTTATGAGGTTCTTCGTAATGTTATTCCGAGTTTTTGAGTGGATTGTTTCAGATTTCAAGGATTTTACCTGTAGTTCTAATCAGATAACAGATAGTATGTTTTGGTTGGGCGATGAATTTAATTAGAGCAGATGGAAGTACTGCTTGCATTTTTCATTAAAAATGTTACGGCCGGGGTTTGTTTGGAAACACTCCTTGGGTTTCATATCTCTAAAGGTCATTATCATGTTGATATTTTAGTTTATGGAAGTAATATTAAGTATTTGTTCGTGCCTGTGTTGCTAATAGCGCAATACGAAGGCCATGTTCATACCGCTTCAATGGGCCTTACCTATACGTCACTACGACATCACATCCTTTAGAAAGTTTCTAATTTTTTTGTCAATAGAATAATAAGAATTGGTTTTTCCCTTACCTGAGGCATTTTCTCTAGCCATTTCATTTGCTTTCTTTATTTTTCTTCATAGTTTGTTTTGCTTTCTAAGTATTGAGACCAAAAAAATGCCAATTAAGAGCTCATTTGCTTGCAATTCACGTCATATGTTACAATAAACCTACTGTCCTTCAAACAGATAGATATATATAGACAACTTTTTTAATTAAAAAATATGTAAATCAATTTCGTATAAATTCATTAAAAAGGCTAGATTTTTTTTTTTCAAATTTTTTGAAATAAATAAATAATGTAATAAATTTAAAAAACCGTTCCCCTGCCTTAACATTTTTTCACCTCTATAAACATACAGTAGATCCCTTCCCAGGGTGTCAGCCAATACCTAAAAGTCCTAAAAAAGTTCTAAATTGAAAAATAAGTCCTAAAAAGAGTGAAGGAGCCCTAAAAATTCTGCAGTTTTTAGTTATTGGTACTGATTTTAGACCTGCGGAGATTTTAAAATTCACTCTGGCAGTAAAACGTTATGTTGAAAGCTAAAAATCAAGTTGCAGCATTAAATATTGAAGTTGTAATTAAAATAAATACAGTGGAGGTGGTGTTAAAATACATGCAAATTTAGTTTGTTTAAAGGAGGCTGAAGATTAAGTCCTAAAAAGTCCTAAAAATTCAACTAAAAAAAGTCCTTAAAGTCCTAAATTTGTATTTGGAAAATTTGGTAGACATCCTGCCTACCAAAAAATCCCTAAACTGGTGTTATTTTCTCAGTATTTGGTTTGGACGCTTGCACAAATGTACATTTTACAAATAAACATAAAATCTATAGTATTTCGTATTACCCAAAATGAAATAAAGACCAAGAATATACAGTACTTGTACCTAATGGGGATTTTGTAACAGCACATCTGACAACACTGTTGATCTAAGTTCTTCTTCAAATTCTCTCTATTATTGGGGAAGAAAATTGGTTAAAATATTTTTTGACCCACAGATAAAAGAAAAACAAAATATTTAAAATTATAAACATCATTTACTGGAAGCTTATACACATCATCTTAACGAGTAGGGTTAACTTAATTTTTAATAAAAATATTTGTCTCTTTAGGACATTACCATCTTCAAAACAAAAATAAAGTTTTTTTCCCCCGAAAACGTCATTAATTGTTTAGAAAGCCTTTGCACGTTCTATATGTGTATTTATTGACGTTAAGACTTACGTTATTCTTATTGTATTATGAACCCATATAGCTGCATTAAGAATTTTGATGTGATGTACTTTGCCCAAAATAAGCATTTTACATTTCAATGCAGCTCATTTGCACAATATTCTGTCCATTAGCTTCAGAGAAGTTGCATGTTTGGAATCCAACAACGTGTTTGTTGTCCAAATGTCATGAAATGTTTTTTAAGTTCATTTGGGTCTATCAATTAGAAATGGACTTAAGTCTGCCGAGGGTTTTCCGTAATTACTTACCCGTTAAAATTGTTAAAATTTGACTGAATTATGACGTACAGGTGTTTGCGCACATTAACAGTTTTGTAACAGCATTTAGTCTTGATAAATTATTACAGCAGTATGATTATACAGTACGTACTTAGTCAAGAAAAGAGAGTAAAAATTTTAAGTTGCACAATCTCGTTTAATTTTAAAAGAGAAATGGCGCCAACTGTCAAGCAGACGTAATTATTGCATGGGTGCCAGCGCTCGCAGTAACTTCAATCCACTTTGTTCAGTTTTATTCCACTATCTTTTTCTATTTCAACTTGGAATATTCTATTAGTTATTGCTGACGTCATCACCAAGTACCGCTCGCCTTTCCGTACGAGATTTAGATTTTTCATTTGAAAATTAAAACAAATGCATGTATATTATTTTATTTTAAAATAATTTGCAAATTTACAGTCCATTCCATCTTCAGAAGTCTTCAATAGAATAGTTCACCTGCTCTCATTTGCTTGATGAGTTTCAGTACAAAGATATTTACTGTAAGTGATATTGGGTAAATAATATTGGATGCAAGTTTCCACAAAAATATTGGACAAAATTCAAATTCTGTTCTATTTTCGTGTAAATATTTTTGACTTCTCATAAACTTGCATGTGCATTTCTTTGGACAAATATGAACATGGAATTTGAGCATGTGATCTCCCAGGTGCTGGTCATCTCAATATGGAAGGGATTATAGACAGATACGATTTCATTTGTAGGATGCGTTTTATGATGTCATGATTGTGTGATGTACTAAAACAAAGTGACTTTCTGGTGCTTGTTCTTGGAAAAAATATGAAATTTTTCCTTTAATTTACATTTGCCAAATATGCCAAAGGTTTGGAAGTGATGCAAGATCACTTACAGTTAGAACTGCTTTCGGTGGATAGGCATCTACTAATTGCATTACTGCAATGTCCGTTTTAATGTGTCGAGAAATCCCACGATTTCTTACAATGTAATAACACTTTTATTAAGCATTCTTTATAAGAGCAAGGTCATTTTTAACAAGATGAATTTGCTGCGAAATGATTAATTTAACTCAATTGGGGGTTTTTGCCGCATCTTCCATGTTATTCACTCTACTAATTATACGATGGGGAATCCCCACTCCCTCAGCCCCCCCATAACCTTCCTTGCTTCACCTGTTGATATTTATTCTGAAGGCTTTAGGGCTTTAATGCTACTAACTAGTCCTTCTTGCAAATGAAGTAGTCCCACATAAAAATGTATATTCATGCCATAGCAAGAGCAGTTAAATGTGTTTACAAAACCAGAGCTAAAATTACCATTTTTCACACAAATCACAAGTATTTTTTTGTACTAGACAGGTAAATGTTGTTGTGTCTATTTTGTATTCAAGATATAATCACATTTTCCTTTAGGAAATTTCCCAACATTATTGTCCTTTTTGATGATTTACTAAATTCTAGCAAGCCTAAAGTTTTATGAAAGTGATGCAATCAGATGAACTTTAATTGTTGCTAATTTAACCTTTTTATTATACCCCAACCGTTATATGATACAGTCCATTTTTAGCTATTCATAGTTGACAATTTCTTGCTAAAAAGGCTGCATGCTTGTTGCATGTGATCTACACAATTGTTCAACTAAAATAAACCTAGACAGACGTTCAAACTTCATGAGTACACTCGAAATACATGAGTTTGTATAAGGTTTCATACTGATGATCCACTTATATTTCAATGATTATCTTCAGTATCACTATCAGGTAGGCCTATGGTTTAATTCTTACCAACAACTGCTCTCTGGGACATGTGTGGTATTATTGTATTGAAATAGCATTACAATGAGAAATAACCACAGGCAGTGTGGTAGATTTAACAATAATGTGTG
>JAQFXX010000138.1:0-10552 GCA_034693985.1 Nemasoma varicorne
ATATACGGTCCTGAAATGTCGTGGCCCTTCTATTTTACAAAAAAATCAGATGTTTGCATAAAATTAATCATTTTTAATGATTGTTCTCAAAATCCATTCTTAAAAAAAATGTCCCCGCATCACAAATTTCTGAGAAGGTTTTTATTTTTTATTTTCACTTCAAAAAAAAAAATTTGCCCACCCGCACCTTGTGTTTCGAATCTAGAGGACGCTAAACAGGTAATTTTTTTTATTTGGCCTAATGAAATCCCAAACGTTTTTTTTTTCCAAAATACATGTATCAGGTTTATTTTCCCACGATGTCCTTTACAGTGCTCCGTATTACAGTCTTGGGTAGGGTTTACTGGGTCAGCAATCCTGCAAATTCAATTCAGCTCAAAGTTTAAGTCAGCAAATTGATGTCTTTAGGTAGCTTGGGTCGCAAACTGGGGTTAGTTTCTGATTAGTGTGTTTTTAGATATAAAATACAATCACAGAAGGATGCCTAAAATTACCGCAATCATGCTGTGGGCAATTCTTTGGAGTGCATGTGCTGTTTGTTGTCGGTTTCGTAAAGGTGGAAACCCATAGCTTGCTATACTATTTTTTGCTACAATTAAAGCAATGTAATTTCCCAATGCTTGCTGGTAAAAGATACGTTTTTTAGAATTTGCTATAAAAAAACATCTTTTACTGGCAAGCATTGGGAAATTACATTGCTTTAATTGTATAGCAAAAAATATTATAGGAAGCTATGTGTTTCCACCTTAAGAATTTTTTGTTTATATTTGATTATGAAGTGATTATCATAAATAATCACTTACATAAATAATCACTTACAACACTCAAAGTTGACTCATTGATTTTTTTTGCTCATACTCTGAATATAAAGTGATCTTTGTAAATAATCACTCCAAAATACAAAAGTCCAGTAGTGATGATTTCAATTCAGTTCACCTCAGTACCTCACGTTCAGCAAGATATTGACTAATGGTAGGGAACAAGTGCCCGCTATCAAGATTAAACCCCATTGTCAGTAGACTTTAAACATTATCGTTTAATTTAATTCCTTACTGTAAATTTGGACTATCGTTAGGAAGGCTAATCCATCGTTAATAGTTTGCTAAGGCCTAAAAAATAATCCTTTTCTTCCAGGAACCCGACCTACCCTAAAAAAAGTAGGCCGATCCTAAAGTTTTGTTGCTCATTTGGACAATTAGCGCCATGGCGCATTCTTGAAACCAAACTGCAAAAATCTTCATTTGGAAATATTCTGACATTAAAATTTGTTTAATGGCTTAAGTAGACACCCTTATATAATTTTGTGTTGTTTTAACACTAAAGATGCAAACTTAAAAAATAAAAATTGTTCAAAAATGAGATGCAAATAGTTCTTTTTATTAATTTCGGAAAAAAAAATAAGAAAAAAAAAATAATTATTCGGCCTGCCGACCCTACTTTTTCTGGCAATGTTCCGCGAATATCAAATTTGTTTTAGGCCTAATAGAAAGGCCAGTATTAGTTTTAGGTCAGAGATCAGTCGGGGTTAAAATGAACACGCCTACTTCTACTATGATTATTGCGAATTGGAATATTAGAAACTAAATTAGCAGCAATTTGTCAATTCAACCCTGACCATCTTCTTGTTCACCATAAAGGCATTATCTCGCCTTGCTGCTCCTGCCAAATATTTCAAAAATTTTGTGGAACTTTTGCACTTGCAAATTTGTTGACTTAAGGACTTTTCCATGGCACATGCAATAAAATTATTTAGTTAAAAAAATAGAATCCAGGTGGCACCAGGAGTGAATTGGGCCATTTTAATCGAGACGAGACAATGTCTTTAAGGTAAATTCTAGACAATTTTGGCATGTTACACAGGGAATGTAACCATTTTATAAAATTATATATAGTGGCTTCACGAAACCGGATAATTATTGGCAGCACCTTGGGGTTGTGGAATGAAGTAAAAAAAACATTGCCTGTTATGGATCATGAAGCATTTGCGAAGTTTATTTTGGAAACTTAGTAAGTTGTTATGTAAATGTTTAAAATATTCCTTCCTAAAAATTGTGGTAGATGTTTTTTTTCAGTATTAAATTAATATTTTGATATCATTTTAGCATAGATTCCAAAAAAGACAAGTTGATTGTGAAACAACCCAAACTTAATTATGGTGTGTTAACGTGGTAGTTAATTAAATTGATACTAAAAAATAGATGTCAAGTAATGTACATGTATTTAAATTATAAATTACAGAACGGGAGGTCATTAGTCCTAAATGCTTCATTGAGAGACCACCAAAGTCATTTGATAAAGAAACACAGACAGATTGTCTACAAGGTTTAGCTAATATTATTTCATTATCTAGTAATAGAAAAGTATCTGATCGTTACATTTTTAGATGACACGTCTCCAGTAATTTCTTCTACACCAAGTAAGAGTCATTCAACTAAAAGACATTGCCCCTTTGCTGAAATGGATGATGATATGGAATTTATGGAAAGTCCCTGCCTTTCTCCGATATCAGAAAATGTTTCTTAGGCGTATAGTTTCTTACTCTTTAATTTGTGGAAGTTGTGTGATATGACATTGAGAATAAGTTTGGCTTATAATTCAACACTTTCCAAAGATTGAAGATGTTGAAGACATTGTTGAACTAGATAATGCCGATTTCTTCCCACAAGACTTCTCTTGATACAACAGCGTAAGATTGTCTTTTTATTTAAGAAATATCACATTTCCAGGCAAGCACCATTCGTAATTAGATTTCTTGTTCTAATACTTTTAATGAAGCTATGAAATTGAAACGATTGTCGATGATGAATTTTTGGAAATGTCATTCATAGAGGCAAATGAAGAGGTAAATGCCTGAAACAGGACAATTAATATTACATTACTGCCTGCCTTACTGGTGATTAAGAATTTTATTCAATTATCTACATTTATAATCTTTTACCAGCCACTTCCTAAGCCATCTTTGTTAGAGACAAATGCAGAGATTTTAGGCGATCGCAAACTCATTGTTTTTGAGTCACACCTGTTGCAATTACTTGAGTCAGCCTTTGGAGAGAAATGTCGGTGTGGAGAGAAAGTCACAATCAGCAGCTCTGCAATAGGAAGTGCTGTTTTCTATTCTGTTGAGTGCCCAAATAAGAAAAAAGGGCATCTTAAGATGAAATGGGCGACGCAACCAAAAATTGCACCAAATGTCTATGCTGGGAACATTCTGATTCCCACTGCTATTCTTTTATCTGGCAATCAATATTACAAAATTGCCCTTTTAGCTAGGCATCTGAATCTACTTTTTATGAAAAAAAATACGTTTTACAGGTAATACTTTATCTAAATATAACTTGCACGGAACCGAGAAACATCTCAAAAATTCTTTTCTTTATTTTATAGAGTCCAAAAATTGTTTATAGCCCCGGCAGTTAAAGTTTTTTGGGAAGAATGCTTGGACAAAACCTTTTCTGAGTTGCCTGAAGAAGAGTATGTTCTTGCAGGTGATGGCCGAAACGACTCTCCTGGCTTTTCGGCACAGTACTGCACTTATTCTTTAGCAGATTGTAAATCTAAGAAAATCTTAGCAATTAAGAACTTAGATGTCCGTGTTGCTGGTGGTAAAAGCGTAAACATGGAAATACTAGGTGGAATTTTGAATGATTTTTTAACAATCAAAACTTGATTATAACTAGTTAAGTAATAGTTGCTTATTGGATGTGTAATAGGATTCCGTGATACTTTGGATGAGGTTATACACAAATTTGATAAGAAAAACAGCACAGTCATTGAAGTGGTAACGGATGCTCATCCCCAGATTTCTGCTGAATTTAGTATGTAGATGTACTGCTCCTTTTAGATGGTTGCCCAGTTCTTATTAAATGGCTTATTATCGTGATATTTTAATGTTTAGAGAGGTCTGCCAAACTACAAGGAATAAAGCACTCATGGGATGTATGGCATGGTGCCAAAAACCTTTGAAAGAGGCTAATTAAGGTAAATAATTTAAAGGAGAACGTTTATCAGTGTTAGTTCCAATCACAATCAACTCACACATAATATTCAGTAGATAAGTGAAAAAAAAGAGACCAGGGTTCTTCAGGAATGGATTCGTGATGTTAGAAACCATTTCTGGCACTGTGCCGAAACATGTAAAGGGGACGTTATGAATATGAAGGTAGAAATTTTTCATTTGGACAATTATACAGTAGCATAGTTTGTAGGTCACCATCAACAAATGATATATTTTAGGTTCACTGAAGCACATTGTTGAAACATGTGGTTGGAATACATAACTGGCAAATAGATTTTGGAGCTGGACTGTGTTGCAAACATGGTGTTGACATTGAAGAGCGAACGTATTTGAACCCTGGCTCTGTTGCATATGCAACATTATGTAAACAGATAATGGATCCTGGGTTTCTTAGACAGTTTTTGTATTACTGTAACTACAGGTAATAACATCAAGGGAAAAATGTTGACAGCAAAATGGATAATATGTTGTTTTAATTTTAGACACAATGGTTGGCTTGAGTCATTCAATAATACCATTCTTGCTTATGCAACAAAGAGGACTGCATATAAGTATGTAACTACACTCCATTCAAAAGTAGATTATTCTGACCAATTGGACTGCATCAATTAGAGAAAAGTAGCAGTTTAGCATTACTTTCTCATGGTATTTCAAATTTCAGAAATATATGACACTAGCCCACAACCGCATGAAAAACTATGTGAAACTGGCTAACTTTCGCTAATGCTTTTTACTGTTTTTTGGCAATTTATCAAACAATTTGAAAATGTTTATTATTGTTATGAAACCGATTAAAGACATTCTCTCGCCTCAAAAAGGTTTTGGCAAGTCTCACACTATTTGTGGCCTTCCCTGGTGTCGCATGCATTTAGCACTTAATTTTAATGGAATGTTTCTAATGAGGGCCGACCTTGACCTTGCTTGAACGAGGCGAGAGAATGTCTTTAATGTCATAGTGAAAGTAAACATCAAATCCAAACGTTTTACCAGAAATTACGAGCTAAAAGCACATGATACTATTCAATATATCTGATTATCTAGTTTTGAATGAACTATGCCTTACATCACAACAAAGCCATTTTCATTATCTGAATATTTTTTTTTCCAGCTGGACTGCCTACAATGTCAGGATACTTCTTGCAGCTCTTGATTACAACCATCATGTTGGAAGGCCACCCTTGTTGGCAGCTGATGGTACTCAATGGTACTTGTCAAAAGTAGATATCATGTTAACATCGGGTGTATAATATCACATTTCTATTCTATCAGGTTATTTATTACTATTTTAGTTTTGGCGCCTTCTTTAGCAAAAGGACAAAGCGATGGTATCCTGTACCATTATGTACTCCAAAAACTTACCACTATATTCCAAAACTTTTGGATGCTATTTTAAATGAACGCAGAAACTACACTGTAATTGCATGCATACATAAATTAGCATTACACTGTTTTTCTTTAAAGGTACAGTGTCCCAGCAAATGCAAGCCTTAAAAGTACATACTTAAGGCTGGGTTTCTGAAGATGGCGCCATCCTGTATTCACTTTATGAACTGTTAGACATCGTGCATGATTAAAAAAAGTTGAATTTAGCCAACAGGTTGCACTGCATGAAACATATTCAAGTGTGCATGAAGATGATGGAAAATAATTTGCTGGGATACTGTACCTTTCAGTTAATATGCTAACATTTATCTTTCTGATAAAATCTTTGCTGCTATTTTAAGGGCACAGTTCATGATCATGTCAGTTGTGATCTAGATGATTCAACTACAATCCATCCATACATGTCAATGGTTGACAAACCATCAAAAGAGGAACTTCTGTCCAGACACGTCTCAAGATTTGCAACTCCAGGTTAATTAACTTTTTATTTTTTGACATTTTCTAGATTGCTAACGATTTAATTTTTTGTCCAACAGAAACAAGAGAAGAATCTGGATGAAAATCCAATCTAGTTGAAGGTGTTGCCTCTGAGGTAACACATCTCCTGGTGTTCTTAGCATGTAAAGTAACTGCCGTGGCTATATTTTGATTAAATTTTATATGCAGAATTTATGTAAATACATCATTTAGAATGTATTCAAATAAAATCTGTTATCTTCTATCTGATATCTTATTGCTAGAAAAGGGCTTGCAAAATTCTTCTGTTCTAAAACTTCCTTCTGGCAAGGCTATTCTTAGGGTGTTTCATGAATTAAAAAGTAAATGCTTTAGTGAGCAATGTCTGTAAATCCGGTCATACTCCACATTATGCCTTTCGTTGAAGGTATTTACCTTCTGTTTTTATTTTAGAAAGATATAGGTAATATTCTTAACAAATCCATTAGGGAGTCCTTACCACCTCAGGATGCCTTTTTGGGAGTTAAAGTACGATAGCATTCTTTTTTTTATAAAACTAAATGGGCTAATGTGCCTAAAGGCCACAAAGCACTCTTTGGGAACATTAAAAAAGTTATTGCAAAAGATTTTTTAGGGAGGGGTGTTACTTTTGTGTTTAATAGGCCCTTTGACTATAATGTGTTAGGTCCGTAATAATTACTTGGAGTTTGACATAGGACACAAGCGCATGTGTACCACGTTTCAAACAGCGAATTTTTAATGAAAATGTCAAACAATGGGGTTTGAAAATCTTTATTATGCCATATATGTTAGATATTGCGCCAAGCCAACATGACAAATTGCAGTCCTCTGCCAACAAAAATATAGAAGTACAAATTCACAAAAAACAAATACTTTTAAAGGTTGTCTGCATACCAAACTTAGAAAAATAAAGCATGTTTGGCTTTAAAAATGTTCAAAAAAGCATATAACAAGGAAATAAATTCCAAAATATAATTAATATTTACCTTTAGATTGAGAGTAGGCTATGTCAAGTTGTTTGATTTAACATTTCCAAAAACAACCTATCTAAAAGTAGGTTTAGCATTTCGCTAAATGAAACATGAACTGAACGAACTAGCGAGTGAAGAAAAAATATTGATATTTCAAACCACATCTATAATTCTTTGGCTAAAGACTTGAAGCATAAGTAAGACTAGTTGAAACTTTACAAAAAATCTCCAGCAGACTAATTACTACTGATTTCAGTTTAGTCTCAAAGAAATATGCCAATAGGCACATTAAGAAATTATAAAATTAAGTATTATGACTTATTATTGTGTCATATGACTTATTATGAATGTTTGAAGCTTAAGATTTCGACACGCTATTGTGTCAATTAAGCCAGCAACAAATTACAGGCTTCAGTGAACAAAATGTTTAGAAATACAAATTCTTAATAAACAGATGCTTTCGAAGGTTGTCTGCATCTTAAAGTAAAAAAAAGGCTTGTTTGGCTTTAAAAACATTCAAAACAGCATTGGAGGTATAACAAATTATAAAATATGGTACGCCATATCACAAATCCACAAATCACAAATTCAACATTTGCTATGGCAAATTATTTCATTCGACATTTACCAAAAAAAACTACTTTAATTTAAAAGTAGGTTTAACATTTAGTTAAATGCAACCTAAGCTGCATGAACTAGCAAGTGTAGATAAAAGATTTCAATCTGAAGCCACACATACGTTTTTTGCTAAAAAATTTGACTACAAGACTAAAAATATCAAGCAGACTAATTACTAGTGATTTTAGTTTAGTCCCAATAAATTCCTTTTAGAAATTATCGAATTAACTATTATGACTTAGCTGAGAAAACGTATACAATGTTTGTAGGTTAAGATTTTCACTTGCTACTGTGGAAAAAACCCTGGGTGAAATCCCACATACACTCCATTCGGGTCTGGATATGCCCGTCGAATTGCTAACACCACACATGCAGGAATAACTACTCTGTTTCCTCTTCCCAGGCGGTTAAGGTGCCAAAGAATAAAGCTTCGATAAGCTGCATGGCGAAGGTTGTTGTTGTTCACAACCTCTGGCTGTTAAAAAATAGCATTCAAATAGCGTATCCCAATCCTCAAAGCACCTTCATCTATACAGTACATCGCAAATTGTGGCCCTTGGGTAATACAAGGATGTTGTGCACCACAGCAAACATTTTCAATCATGGTGGGCATTGGCTGACACCTTTGACAAACACACCAGTTTGGGGAGTTGGTGGGGTTTGGTGAGGATCCAGAGTCAGAAGGTGTTGCTGGAGATTCATCGTTGTATCCTTTTAAAATTTTTTTGTATAGAATGAAGCATATCATTTAGTTGTACAGCTTTGGGACACCTTCCATTCAAAGATCAATTTATATCAATTTTTACCATTTAGTAAATCGGCTGCAGACTCGGGATTCAGTTTGACTAGTCGAAAATAGGCAGCTTCGACTTCAGGTCTCGTCATTAGGGAAATGGCTTTCTAATAGATGACATAATATAATTGAAAGGGGTGCCATAGGGCAAAAAAACAGATGTAGGCCTATCCATAATTTTAAAACCATTCTTTTAAATAAAATATTCTCTTTAAATAAAGTCCTGGTTTACCTTAATTTTGTCATCACAATTTGATAACAAAGAATTGCATAAGTCACTCGTCTCTAATTCAAGATGCCTTTTTTTTCGGTATGTTTTCTGTAATAATGAAAACTTTGTGATATAGTCATCATATGCTCTCAGTTTTGATACATGAAAAACAACTAATAACCTTGGATTTAGCACCAGTTTTGACTGCCAGTACAGCGTTATCGGGCTGATTACCCATTTCAAAATCACTTTCAGGAAGAGATCCATTTGAGGCACATTCCTAGTTTTTATATTATAAAATATATTAGCACCCAGAAGAGCTAACAAATGCACAACTAAAAGAATATTGACAATGCCTTCTGTGTTGAAGACCAAAAGATTTACGCTACCCATACAGGGTTGTCACACAATTTTCAATTTCAAATTACCAGATTTTTACAGGTTTTCCCTGACCTTTTCCTAACATTTTCCCTGACCAACCCTTTATTCTCAAATTGCGTTTATTAAAAATATGGCTAAGACATACATTTAAATCAGCTCATTCTCAATGCAATTTCACCACTTTAAATTTCCTTTAGCTTCCAATGTAAATGCATTTTGGTTAATTTGGACTTTTTAGATTTCAGTTCCTTAAGCTGTGCTAGGCGTGCTATGGCAGATATATTCCCCGACTTTTTCCTTATTTCTTTAAAAATAGGCAAAATTTCCTGACTTTCCACACTTTTTTTGGATTCCCTGACTTTTCCAGGTATTCCAGGTTTTCCCTGACTTGTGGCAACCCTGCCATATAAATAATGCAAAGATTTACCTCCACATCACTATCAAACGATACCTGATGAACTGGAGTTGTAATAATCTTCTAAACCTTAAAAAAAATATTTCAGCAAACAATAACAGCGGAGCAATCATGTTGAGGGTAAAAATTTAAACCCACAAAAAAGTCTGGGGATTTTATAATTGATGAGATTTCATTGGTCAGCTATAAAATTCCCTGACTTTGCCCTAAGGTGAAATTTTTTCTTGACATGATATTTCCACTGTGGGAATGTAAATATAATAGCAATTTGATTACGTATATTGAGTGGATAAATATGCAGAAGGGCAAAGCCTGAGGGTTTTTTATCCACATAAACTCTGGGGCTGGACCTCATGAAGCCCATACTAGCATGTTTGGCATGCAAAATTACAGTTTATTTGAATAATAGTTGGCCATAGATGTGATTGTGCTTCCTATGAAATCAATACCATGGCAGAGTTTGATGGTACATGTACAGCATAATTTTTATTAGATGCATCAATGGTGGTTATACCCTTTATTTTATAAATATTGAATAAATATTTTACAAACAAATGGAGACTAACCAGACCTGCATGAAACTTGACATGGATCGAACTATACCTTTTTTTAGCTGTGATGCTTTTTCCACTAACAGTAGCCAGTATGTCAATGGCTTGGACTCTATTGTTACAAAGTGATTTAGGTCTTCCACAGCAACAAGCATTTGTGCAGAAATGACCTGCTTTTTAGCAAGGGCAAGTACCTCGCAAATCGTTTGTGCGTGTACACAAATTTTTGAAGCTGCACATTTGATCATCCAGCTCTACATTTTGGTTAAATTCTCTTTCTATGTCGTCCATGTCAACTACCTACAAAATACAACAATGGGCATATGCATACTCTTCAGAAGATTTTAAATAGTTCTTAGAAAATGAAATTATTCAGTCTAATAAAGATTTTCATTCACAAAAGATGCAATCACAAATAGTGACTGGTTTTCCACCTTTGATGCTTGCTCAAGTACTCGACCAAGATTCAAAGTCATTGCTTATCGACTTACACAGAGATAATCCTTCCAGAACAAAGTTTTATCACAATAAACCACCAACTTCCAAATAATGTGCTGTTGAATAAAAATGAGGATGATATGCAGTTTTCATAAAACAATCCTAACCAAGAAACCTCACTAGCTCATAATCCTAACCTAAGAGATAACCTATGAGTGAAAGGTGCAGTCAATGCAGTGTACATTTCAGGAAATTGCCATATCCTAACTATGTAGTTGGGAGGTATAGAAAAACCTAAC